>JAUCBJ010004270.1:0-22368 GCA_032718475.1 Nemertoderma westbladi | reverse complement strand
GCAACAAAACAAAGCGAAAATAAATAATAAAAAAAACTAACAATAATAATAGAAAACGAATTTCTGTTACTTAGGAATATTTGCTCATTGAGCTAATAATAGAAATGACGTCATGTGAAGTGAAAAGAATCGACGTATGGGTTAATGACGTCATGTTGAGTTATAAAGTTAAGTTGGATGGACCCAAGAACACTGTATTATAAGAGGAAATAAAGTCTGGCAGTATGAAGTATCGTTACATCGTTACAATGTTAACGAAAGTTACATCGTTTAATGGCAAAATAAGAAACAATCCTAGGCGAGAGGAAACAGAACAATTAGTATATGGGTAGCCGTAACCGGAAGTACCGGGTAGCCGTAACCGGAAGTACCGGGTAGCCGTAACCGGAAGTACCGGGTAGCCGTAACCGGAAGTCACACAAACGAATGCAATGGGTAGCCGTAACCGGAAGTCACACAAACGAATGCAATGGGTAGCCGTAACCGGAAGTCACACAAACCAATGCAATGGGTAGCCGTAACCGGAAGTCACACAAACGAATGCAATGGGTAGCCGTAACCGGAAGTCAAGTATATGGGTAGCCGTAACCGGAAGTCAAGTATATGGGTAGCCGTAACCGGAAGTCACACAAACCAATGCAATGGGTAGTCGTAACCGGAAGTCACACAAACCAATGCAATGGGTAGCCGTAACCGGAAGTCACACAAACGAATGCAATGGGTAGCCGTAACCGGAAGTCACACAAACCAATGCAATGGGTAGCCGTAACCGGAAGTCACACAAACGAATAAAAAATGTCACTGACACATTCCGCAGTGTTTAGAATAAAATAAAGCCAATGACGCAACTGAGAAAAACCGAAAGTGTCAAAGTAAATCCAACAATATGACAAATCCAATATAGCCAGCAAAGTGTCACAAATTAGAACAAACGGACCAAAGTGTCACAAATTAGAACAAACGGACCAAAGTGTCACAAATTAGAACAAACGGACCAAAGTGTCACAAATTAGAACAAACGGACCAAAGTGTCACAGATTAGAACAAACGGACCAAAGTGTCACAAATTAGAACAAACGGACCAAAGTGTCACAAATTAGAACAAACGGACCAAAGTGTCACAGATTAGAACAAATTCTCGAAAGCACCTCGCTTAATTCCGAAACTGCCAAAAACAAATCGGAATGTGGCACAAACAAACGAAACAGTTGAATCAAAGTCTAGTTGCAACACTGCTGATGAGCCAATGACAACCGATCAGCTGTGAGCCAATGACAACCGATCAGCTGATGAGCCAATGACAACCGATCAGCTGTGAGCCAATGACAACCGATCAGCTGTGAGCCAATGACAACCAATCAGCTGTGAGCCAATGACAACAGATCAGCTGTGAGCCAATGACAACCGATCAGCTGATGAGCCAATGACAACAGATCAGCTGTGAGCCAATGACAACCAATCAGCTGTGAGCCAATGACAACAGATCAGCTGTGAGCCAATGACAACCGATCAGCTGATGAGCCAATGACAACCGATCAGCTGTGAGCCAATGACAACCAATCAGCTGTGAGCCAATGACAACAGATCAGCTGTGAGCCAATGACAACCGATCAGCTGTGAGCCAATGACAACCGATCAGCTGTGAGCCAATGACAACCACAGAAACAATATTTAGATTGACGGAATTAAATAAACATTTTGCACTGATAAATGGCAGTGTGGAGATTATAAAACTGTGTTGATTAAAAGATAAATATTGCCATGCCAACAGCATCGGAGATAAACAAACGTCACCTGTAGGAATTACAATGTGAATTTAATAAGGTTACTAAGGTTACTCACCTGAATTAGTTAACAAATTCAAGTAAAATAACTGACTGAGAATGGTCTAGATGAAAAAACCATCCGCGTGTACATACAAATGTACACAAACGTATACAAATGTACACAAACGTATACAAATGTACACAAACGTATACAAATGTACACAAACGTATACAAATGTACACAAACGTATACAAATGTACACAAACGTATACAAATGTACAGAAACGTATACAAATGTACAGAAACGTATACAAATGTACACAAACGTATACAAATGTACACAAACGTACAGAAACGTATACAAATGTACACAAACGTATACAAATGTACACAAACGTACAGAAACGTATACAAATGTACACAAACGTATACAAATGTACAGAAACGTATACAAATGTACAGAAACGTATACAAATGTACACAAACGTACAGAAACGTATACAAATGTACACAAACGTATACAAATGTACACAAGCGTATACAAATGTACAGAAACGTATACAAATGTACACAAACGTATACAAATGTACACAAACGTACAGAAACGTATACAAATGTACACAAACGTATACAAATGTACACAAGCGTATACAAATGTACAGAAACGTATACAAATGTACACAAGCGTATACAAATGTACAGAAACGTATACAAAAGTACACAAACGTACAGAAACGTATACAAATGTACACAAACGTATACAAATGTACACAAACGTATACAAATGTACACAAACGTATACAAATGTACACAAGCGTATACAAATGTACAGAAACGTATACAAATGTACACAAACGTATACAAATGTACACAAACGTACAGAAACGTATACAAATGTACACAAACGTATACAAATGTACACAAGCGTATACAAATGTACAGAAACGTATACAAATGTACACAAACGTATACAAATGTACACAAACGTATACAAATGTATATCAAATGTGTACAAAAGTTACGAAATGTGTACAAAAGTTACGAAATGTGTACAAAAGGTACCAAATGTGTACAAAAGGTACCAAATGAGTACAAAAGGTACCAAATGTGTACAAAAGGTACAAAACGTGTACAAAAGGTACCAAATGTGTACAAAAGGTACCAAATGTGTACAAAAGGTACCAAATGTGTACAAAAGGTACCAAATGAGTACAAAAGGTACCAAATGAGTACAAAAGGTACCAAATGTGTACAAAAGGTACAAAATGTGTACAAAAGGTACCAAATGTGTACAAAAGGTACCAAATGAGTACAAAAGGTACCAAATGAGTACAAAAGGTACCAAATGTGTACAAAAGGTACAAAATGTGTACAAAAGGTACCAATTAATATTTAAAAAAGGTACTACAAGTATACAACACTTTAATTGGTGTATCAACGACAAAACACCTCCATCGTGGTTAGAGATGTGGCGGTGGTGGTGTGACGAATACAATAATATCTGATTGGCATATTTTGACGAATAAAAAACATTTAAATAGAAAGACAAAAAATTAATCAATCTCAGCAGCAACGCGCGGCAAATTTAAAATGGAGCCGCACGAAAATCTACTAGAAACATTGCCGTAAATAAAAACAACAGATAGTATTATATATTTAATAATATTATATAATAATGCACCATTAATATAAAATATTTTGAGTTCTTTGCAAAATATTAATTATTTTACATAATACGCGACACTCCTTCACACCCGGTCGCGACACTCCTTCACACCCATCCAATACCTGGTCGCGACACTCCTTCACACCCATCCATGGTGTTACATAATACCTGGTCGCGGCACTCCTTCACACCCGGTCGCGACACTCCTTCACACCCATCCAATACCTGGTCGCGACACTCCTTCACACCCATCCATGGTGTTACATAATACCTGGTCGCGGCACTCCTTCACACCCGGTCGCGACACTCCTTCACACCCATCCAATACCTGGTCGCGACACTCCTTCACACCCATCCATGGTGTTACATAATACCTGGTCGCGGCACTCCTTCACACCCGGTCGCGACACTCCTTCACACCCATCCATGGTGTTACATAATACCTGGTCGCGACACTCCTTCACACCCATCCATGGTGTTACATAATACCTGGTCGCGGCACTCCTTCACACCCGGTCGCGACACTCCTTCACGCCCATCCATGGTGTTACATAATACCTGGTCGCGACACTCCTTCACACCCATCCATGGTGTTACATAATACCTGGTCGCGACACTCCTTCACACCCATCCATGGTGTTACATAATACCTGGTCGCGACACTCCTTCACACCCATCCATGGTGTTACATAATACCTGGTCGCGACACTCCTTCACACCCATCCAATACCTGGTCGCGACACTCCTTCACACCCATCCAATACCTGGTCGCGACACTCCTTCACACCCATCCATGGTGTTACATAATACCTGGTCGCGACACTCCTTCACACCCATCCATGGTGTTACATAATACCTGGTCGCGACACTCCTTCACACCCATCCAATACCTGGTCGCGACACTCCTTCACACCCATCCATGGTGTTACATAATAGCTGGTCGCGACACTCCTTCACACCCATCCATGGTGTTACATAATAGCTGGTCGCGACACTCCTTCACAGCCATCCATGGTGTTACATAATACCTGGTCGCGACACTCCTTCACACCCATCCATGGTGTTACATAATACCTGGTCGCGACACTCCTTCACACCCATCCATGGTGTTACATAATACCTGGTCGCGACACTCCTTCACACCCATCCATGGTGTTACATAATACCTGGTCGCGACACTCCTTCACACCCATCCATGGTGTTACATAATACCTGGTCGCGACACTCCTTCACACCCATCCATGGTGTTACATAATACCTGGTCGCGACACTCCTTCACACCCATCCATGGTGTTACATAATACCTGGTCGCGACACTCCTTCACACCCATCCATGGTGTTACATAATAGCTGGTCGCGACACTCCTTCACAGCCATCCATGGTGTTACATAATACCTGGTCGCGACACTCCTTCACACCCATCCATGGTGTTACATAATAGCTGGTCGCGACACTCCTTCACAGCCATCCATGGTGTTACATAATACCTGGTCGCGACACTCCTTCACACCCATCCATGGTGTTACATAATACCTGGTCGCGACACTCCTTCACACCCATCCATGGTGTTACATAATACCTGGTCGCGACACTCCTTCACACCCATCCATGGTGTTACATAATAGCTGGTCGCGACACTCCTTCACAGCCATCCATGGTGTTACATAATACCTGGTCGCGACACTCCTTCACACCCATCCATGGTGTTACATAATACCTGGTCGCGACACTCCTTCACACCCATCCATGGTGTTACATAATACCTGGTCGCGACACTCCTTCACACCCATCCATGGTGTTACATAATACCTGGTCGCGACACTCCTTCACACCCATCCATGGTGTTACATAATACCTGGTCGCGACACTCCTTCACACCCATCCATGGTGTTACATAATACCTGGTCGCGACACTCCTTCACACCCATCCATGGTGTTACATAATACCTGGTCGCGACACTCCTTCACACCCATCCATGGTGTTACATAATACCTGGTCGCGACACTCCTTCACACCCATCCATGGTGTTACATAATACCTGGTCGCGACACTCCTTCACACCCATCCATGGTGTTACATAATACCTGGTCGCGACACTCCTTCACACCCATCCATGGTGTTACATAATACCTGGTCGCGACACTCCTTCACACCCATCCATGGTGTTACATAATACCTGGTCGCGACACTCCTTCACACCCATCCATGGTGTTACATAATACCTGGTCGCGACACTCCTTCACACCCATCCATGGTGTTACATAATACCTGGTCGCGACACTCCTTCACACCCATCCATGGTGTTACATAATACCTGGTCGCGACACTCCTTCACACCCATCCATGGTGTTACATAATACCTGGTCGCGACACTCCTTCACACCCATCCATGGTGTTACATAATACCTGGTCGCGACACTCCTTCACACCCATCCATGGTGTTACATAATACCTGGTCGCGACACTCCTTCACACCCATCCATGGTGTTACATAATACCTGGTCGCGACACTCCTTCACACCCATCCATGGTGTTACATAATACCTGGTCGCGACACTCCTTCACACCCATCCATGGTGTTACATAATACCTGGTCGCGACACTCCTTCACACCCATCCATGGTGTTTCACTCGCAGCAAAACAGCTAAACGAATAAATAACCAATAATCGAAGAAAATATAGTTTTAACATGAAAAAATGTGAAAGATGAAATAAAATAAACGTGCCCCCCCCCCCCCCCGCCCCCGCCCCCTCACGTGTCCCCCCTGCCCCCTCACTCCCACCCACATACGTTGAGACCGAGGTGCGGGCGTCAGTGGGTCTGCAATGCGTGAAGGTTTACCACCGGTCCCATCGATTTCCCCCCCGTGTCCCCCCCGCCATCCCCCCCTGTCGGCTGACCGATTGTAGTTCTGGAGGGGACCTGGGTGGCAGGTTTAATCCCGACACCACCGGTAGGGGGCGCTGTTAATATACAGTCTGGGGTTTGTTGGGGGGCCGTTGACTCGAGGTTGGCAGTCCCCCCTGGTTGCCCAACGAACCCTGGCGGGTTGTAACCCACCACGTAGGGGTTGGGGGCCGCGACACAGTGCGCGGTCAGCCCGGTAGAGGCGTCCTCGGGGTTACAGTACGCCACTAGCGGCGGTCTCTGGGACTGTGTGAGCTCGGCGTAGTGGTGGTAGGCGGCCGGGTCGCCCCCTGCTGGGTCCGGGTAACCAGAGGAGGGGCCCGGCGGGTCTAGCTGACCCGTTGAGGGTTGGCGGGTTTTTCGGTGCTTCGGGGATGAAGGAGACTTACTGGAGGGGCCCGGCTGCAGTAATAGTGAGTCCTCGGTCGCTAGGTATCCGCTATCGGTTGCTAGGCTACCCGGGTATCCTGAGGGTTGGAGGGGGTGCTGTATGGCGGGTTCTAAAGCCGGCTGAGTTCTGGAGAAGAGAGACGGCTGCGTTCCAGCTGCTACAACATAATATTAATATTAATAATATTATAATATATTAATATTTATATAAAGTAGACTGTGTACAGTACTGTGCTTCATTTGCTCCTTATAATCAACTCTAACCGGTCATACCGGGCATAACCGGGCTATACTAACCAATATTATTAATATATTTCGTTACACCGACCAGGGTTGTAAAGAAAAAAAAATATATATACCAATAATTGTGAGTCAAGTACCTGTAGGTCGGGATAATAAATAATAATATAAACAGTTCCGTACCTGTAGGTCGGGATAATAAATAATAATATAAACAGTTCCGTACCTGTAGGTCGGGATAATAAATAATAATATAAACCGTTCCGTACCTGTAGGTCGGGATAATAAATAATAATATAAACAGTTCCGTACCTGTAGGTCGGGATAATAAATAATAATATAAACAGTTCCGTACCTGTAGGTCGGGATAATAAATAATAATATAAACAGTTCCGTACCTGTAGGTCGGGATAATAAATAATAATATAAACAGTTCCGTACCTGTAGGTCGGGATAATAAATAATAATATAAACAGTTCCGTACCTGTAGGTCGGGATAATAAATAATAATATAAACCGTTCCGTACCTGTAGGTCGGGATAATAAATAATAATATAAACAGTTCCGTACCTGTAGGTCGGGATAATAAATAATAATATAAACAGTTCCGTACCTGTAGGTCGGGATAATAAATAATAATATAAACAGTTCCGTACCTGTAGGTCGGGATAATAAATAATAATATAAACCGTTCCGTACCTGTAGGTCGGGATAATAAATAATAATATAAACAGTTCCGTACCTGTAGGTCGGGATAATAAATAATAATATAAACAGTTCCGTACCTGTAGGTCGGGATAATAAATAATATAATAAACCGTTCCGTACCTGTAGGTCGGGATAATAAATAATAATATAAACAGTTCCGTACCTGTAGGTCGGGATAATAAATAATAATATAAACAGTTCCGTACCTGTAGGTCGGGATAATAAATAATAATATAAACAGTTCCGTACCTGTAGGTCGGGATAATAAATAATAATATAAACCGTTCCGTACCTGTAGGTCGGGATAATAAATAATAAAATAAACCGTTCCGTACCTGTAGGTCGGGATAATAAATAATAATATAAACCGTTCCGTACCTGTAGGTCGGGATAATAAATAATAATATAAACAGTTCCGTACCTGTAGGTCGGGATAATAAATAATAATATATGTAAGCGGATTCAATTCCACTTCATTACCCACCAGAAAATGGGACCAGTGGCATTTTAGCAATATGTTGGGGATACGAGATTACCAATATTAATCTCGTATCATAACCAACATTGGGGGGGGGGGGGGGGGGGACACACAAGCCCCAAAGCCACAGAGAGAGGTGAGAGGTCAAACCACCTCGGAGGGAATTCAGCTATAGTAGAGGCTAGCAGCGGGGGGAAACACTCCCAGGGAGTGCCAAAGTGACAAGTAGTATATTAGCCAATAGTGGGGAGGGAAGCACGTGATAGGGAACAGGAAAGCATCCATTGGGTAGAGGGCTAAAGTAGAGTAGGAGGTGAACCAATATTCAATGTATTAATCATATATTATCTTACATTACTGATTTACTAGTCAGTTGATTCAGTTACTCAGTTGCAGACCGGTCATAGTTAATGACCGTCACCGCCATTAACATCAGCAATTAATCTGTATTTTTCTGCTATTACATCTGTGTTATAACCGATTGACTGATTGTGCTATTATCGTCGCATTACCAATATTGAGAAACAACAGAAACTCTTATTGTTTTCCCTAACGGCCTTCGGCCAAAGCGAACTAGCACGACTGCCCAGCAGAACGGTGACGCGTACAAATCTAACCCGGTCGGGATCTTATAGATCCCGTCACAGTCATTAACTGCCAGCCTACCAACTAATACTGTGACTGCAAGACAGCGAGAGGAAGATGAGCAATAGGGAGCCCCGATTATCAGAGGGAGAGTGAACGCCGCCAACGACCCCGGACGACACCAACCAAATGATCCGTGAGGCCGCGACGCGACGGTATCAGCCTGCCACACCAGATTCGCCGACGAGGGGGCGATCCGGTAGCCCAAGCGGAGGGCGGCCGTCAACTACGGAGGAGAGAGGGAGACGAGTCGATGCACGACGACGGCGGCGGTTGGAGTACCGCAGTCGCTGGCCAGCCACAGGCCGAGGGCGACGGACGGCCCACCGGAACAACGATGGTGGGGCCGCCGGTACGATGCCGGACAAGGAGAGGAGGCGGAGTAGACGAAGAGGACGTCAGGACAAGTGATCAGCTATGACAGGCCTATAACGCCACCAAGAAACTACTTAAGGAGGCCAAGGAGGGGAGAAAGGTAGACCAGCCTAAACTATACCAGAGGCTAGGTGAGTCGAATAAACATTTTGGCTATTTAGTCCGTTTTGGACAGGGAGAACTGGCGAGTGAGAGAGTGAGGGGGGTCGCCAGGGAGAAGGAACCGCGTTATTAGAGAAAGATAGAGAGTTAGCGAGAGAGTGTAAGGAGAGGGCCGAGAGGGTGGCGAGAAACTTTAGAGAGGGTGAGGAGAGAGAAATTAGGGAGGGCAGAGAGCGAGAGGCGAATGAGCGCAAAGAGCGCGAGGAGCAGGAGGCGAGATTGGAAAACGAGCGTAAGATGCAGGAGGCTGAAAGAATTGAGAGGGAAACAAATGAGCGCAAGGAGCGTGAGGCGGGGAGGGTTGAGAGGATTGCGAGAGAGGCAGAGTTGGCCGACCAAAGTTTGAAAGAGGAAGAGTCCCAAGGGCTCGAGAAGAGGGTCAGCGGGATCGGCTAGAACCATACTACTGCATTTGGCTGCGCCAAATGGAGCCATATTTCTATTCGATCTAGGAACCTACGGGAAGAAGAGCGGGCCGAAGTTAAACCGGTTGCCAAGGGCAGTGCAGGACCTAGTGAGGGAGAAGACTACGGTGAAGGTGGGATCGGCGATCCGCGACGATGCGGAGAGGATCGTCGGACTGGAGACCCCCAACCTCCTGGACATGCAAGCGGTCTACATGGCCTTGACAGGGCCAGATGGGTTGGGATTGGTAGAGAACACAGGACATTGCGGAGCAGTGGCGATGGGTCAGCTCATGGGGCTCGTCTGCCACAAGCAGATGGACTGGGGGTAAGTTCCGGGGGGAGTACGGAGCAGAGCTGGCGAACTCGCTGAAATGGGGAGCGAGACCAGGGAAACAGGAGGTGTATCAGTTCCGAAGAGGAGCGATAAAGATATATCAGAAGATATATATCCTACAGGAGGACTGGATAATGATAGGTTTACTAAACCTATTCATGGCCGTGGTTATCGGAAGAGAGCCGACGGCGTTTCTGCTATCAGGAGCACCTCTAAACTACAGAAGAGCCTTTAAGGTGGCCTTCAAAGGTCTGGTAGACCACCCGGGGCTGAAGGGCGAGTCGGTGTACTACAACAGCCGGCACCTAGTAGAGAGAGAGGTGGATACACCATACAAGGGATGGGAGAAGCTGGAAGCGGATAGAGTCAAGGAGAAGTGACTGGAAGAAGTCGCCAGGCGAGAAAGGAGGGAAGCAGATGAGAGAGAGGCGGATATAAGGGGAGAGGATTATGGGTTCAAAGCCCAGCACTTAGACGAGCTGAGGTGGGGATCAGGGAGCTCGGGCGAATTTCTGGGGGAGGAGCTGGGATGGACGGAAGAATCGACGAAACAGTCGACATCGGGATTGCAAGTGATGCACATGCCAGCGGGCTCTTAGGGCGATTTTGTAAGAAAGAGACCAAGGGAGCAGGAAGGGTGGAACGTTATGGGTGGAAGCCAAGGCGGAAAGGGGCACAGTGGATCTACCATGATACGGGGTCTGGATCCACTCCCAGCGAGGGAGGAAGATGACGACGAGTTCGGGGAGATGCCACCGCCCATCGAGAGGATCGGCCACTCAGATACGGCCAGCGGGGCGAGGGCCTTCTGGGATAAACCCGGCAAGCGGACCTGGGTGCACGAGGAGCCGGTACGATTTCGCAGGGAGCATCATCAGGTTGGGCGAGCAGCCGGGAACGGCACCACAGGTAGTGTTTGGGGAGACGATGCCGAGGCAGGAGGAGGACGTGGATATGGATAGAGACATCAATGTCCAGAAGTTTGCCTATCAACGGCTCCACAGACCTAGGAGACTGCTCGGGCAAAAGATGACTTGGGGCGGGATGCGTTGATACACGGCTGTGATTACTGCGGGAGGCTAACTCACCAGGAAAAGAGCTGCTTGTATCAATTTCCGAAGGGGACGAGTTTCCTCTACTGCCGCGAGTCAACCCATAGAATGGGAGCATGTCCGAGGCTGCACAACCGCTGCTCAAAGTGGAACTTCCGAGGGCACTATGGGCGCCAGTGCGACTGGATGGACGATGAGGAGAAGTTTAAGATCTTCGAGGAGTGGGCCGACCGACGTCAGCGTTATGACGCGACAGAGGATGAAGGCCCAGGAGTCAGTGGCGGAGATCTGTATTTGATAGTGGGGGGGACAGAAAGAGAATGAACTTTTTTACAAACTTGAATTTACAGGGGGTGGGGGGGGGGGGGTGGTGTGGTAGCGAATGATCACAAATACAACTACTTCTCATTGTGATGTTTCCGCAGCCTAAAATTTAGTGAAAAGTTTAGGAATGGACAATCCAAATTCTTTTTAAAAAAGGTAACATGATAGCACTTTAGCGGCCAAATGGCCTATTTGCCAAAAAGGGTAGGCCTACTTCTTGAACAATATCTGAATATTGGTGTTATTGAGTTCAAATTTGGAGAATCGGTTTATTTCATGGTTGCATCCAATGCTATCGAGCAATTATGGCAGAAATTTAGCTGTGGCCATTTTATAAACAAAAAGGCCCCAAAAAGGCCCGTTTTGGGGCCTTTTCGCTCTCAAATGGCCCCGTGAAGCATTTTTAGCTAAAATTGCTTGATAGCCATAGAGACAAGCATATTTTGAAGCTCTGTTCCAAATTTCAAATAATTTCATTAACTGATTTCGAGAAATATAGTTTTTCGAGAAAAAAATACATTCTCTGCGATTTAATGGGTTTAATAAAGTTTAAGAAAATTCAAAGTTTACCGTTAATTTAGATAATATCTTCTTTCTTTGTTCGACTATGACTTTGTCAAATAATTTTTTATCATTTCGTTTGAAATTCAACTAAATTTTTTATCATAGCTAAAAATATACTGTAACATATAGGCCTACAGCATGTATATATACAGTATATTGCAGCATTTATATGTAGCATATTTATACTGTACAACCATTTGCCAATTTTATTAATTTATATCTGCACCTTGGGAGCCTTTTTGGTGAAAAGGGCCTTATTCGATTGAAATTATCGTCCTGCTCGAAGGCCTCTCAAAAAAGACTAGCTCTTACATTTTGGCTAATAACTTGAGTTTGAGAAAAGATATATGAGAAAGCTGCTTGCAAACTTGAAATCTCATTAATAGCGTTGAAAACATATCCAAATACATTTACTATTTAAATGTGGTTAGAATGTCATTATTATACAAATAATACAGGTCTTTCATTTTTGGAGGTCCAATTTTACAATGTAAAATGTATTTTGTGTATTGCAAAATGTATTGTATTTTTATGTAGGTAAATACTGCGATAATTAATTTTGGCAGTGATTTTTTATGTCAATTTATTTGACTTTTTTTGTCACTTTTTTTTACGAATTATGCATGACTTTTGTTGTCCATTTAATGACTTTTATTGTCACTTTTTATGTATGTATTTCTTCAAACTGTCAGACTGCTGATTTCTGGACTGTCAGACAGTTGATTTCACTATGCCTGTGCCAAAACATTCCATGATTCCATGATTTATAGACTATGAGATAGATTTCCATAAGCGCCTGTGGTAAAAAGACTCTATATTTAATAGTTTGTGGTTGTTGTCGATAATCGATTACCACATGACGTAGCAAAACACTCATTTTATAGCCAAAAACAATTACCAATTGATGGAAAGGAGCAGGTTAAGGCCGAGTTTTCTAACCAAAACAATAAACAGTCACTTTACCAAATCAGGGAAAGGAGCAGGTTACAGAGACGGGATTTTCTAACCAAAACAATAAACGATCATTTAACTAATTGAGGGAAAGGAGCAGGTTACAGAGACGGGATTTTCTAACCAAAACAATAAACGATCATTTAACTAATTGAGGGAAAGGGGCAGGTTACAGAGGCGGGCCTTCTGTGCTGTTGGAAGTAGTGGAGCCGCTATCCGTAACACTACTCAGACAGTAGTCATGATCCATTATTGATTATAAAACTAATACAGTAAGGCCTAAATTATGTGAAAGGTATATCCACATTTTCCACAATCCTGCAATCCAGTTTCGCCTATCAATTATTTACAATTTATTAACACAACCGGTAGGCCTACCATTACCGTATTTAAATGGTAGGCTACACAGTAGGCCTATAGCAGTACCAGTGCCGGTACCGGTACTAAAATACAGAAATACCTGCTTTATACCTACATCTGTACATACAATACCGCAAAATAGTGCTATATATACTAATACCGGTACTGATAGCCTGAGAGAACAGCAGTAGAGAAACCGGTAGCATGGAACCTAACATTAGACTTTTGGATGACATAAAAAATCAAAAAAAATTGACAAAAAAAGGATAAAAATGGACAATAAAAATTATTGCGATTAATTTTAACCAATAATGGATCAATGGGTCTCATTGATGGACTGAATGAAAAACCTACAGTATCTTTACTAATTGTGGAGGGGACATTATCACCGATTCTAAAAAGTGGGGGGGACAATGTCCCCCTCTCCCCCCCAGGATTTCCGCCTCTGCCAGGAGTTCCGGTGGGGTTTCTTCAACATCAATCCGGAAGCCCATCTGGAGATTATCAAGAGGAGACTGCCATTCACATACCAGGAGGTAGCGACAGCGGCGTCGTATGGAGGAGTCATCAACACGCAGGGGTACTTGGATAGGTGGACGCCAGAAAACAGAGGCGAGTTCAGGGATTTTCTGGTGGAGCACGTGCCGCAAACGATGAAAATGATCTTGTGGGACGCTACCAGGGGGAAGCAGGAGGGGCATTCGGAAGGGCCACCTGCAAAGCGTAACCGGGAGTTGATAACACAAGCGCCCAAAGAATCGACCACAGGGATTAGCAAGGCGGTAATGGTGAGAATGAGGAGTCTCAGAGAGGACAAGCCAGAGGGAAGTAAGCGGTCCACACAAGATGATGACAGGGGGAAAGAACTAAGATGGTTCCCGAAGACGGGGGGAGTGAACTAGAACTCAGAGAGGGAGATGTGGGCGTGCCTGGAAGGCACCACACGTGGGAATAATACGAACTCCTAGGTGCAAATAATTAAGTGCAATTAGTATGTACGTATGTAGTTAATCAATATAATTGATACGAATATATAACGAAAGTAAGTACTATAGTCATATATAACCCTTTTCCAATTAGCTACTGGGATTGGGGACCACTTGACTACAATCGGACGATACTTTAGACGGATCTCACTGGCATGGTGTACACATGATTCAGTCTCTCGCTCACGTATGTTCAGCATACTTTCATTATATGGGATTCCTGATGAAATTATTGCAGCAATCAGATCAGTATACGATGGTTCGACAACATTTGTGTCTACTGTTGACGGTGACACAGAACCATTTGAAGTGTTATGGGGCGTCCTCCAAGGAGACACACTTGCACCATTCTTGTTCATTATTGTGGTTGACTATGTTCTACGCATGTCCTTAGATCATTATAATGATGATGGGGTGATGATAACTCCACCTACTGGCTCCAGAAGTCGAGGAAATCCTGCCAAGTACCTAACTGATCTAGACTTTGCTGATGACTTAGGAGTACTATCAGAATCATTAGAGGGAGCCCAACGGCTCCTCAGCTCATTAGAACATGCTGCTTCTAGTGTTGGTCTTTTTATTAACTCCAGAAAGACCAAAATTCTGACAGTTAACTTTGAAAGTCCTCAGCAAGTCTCTGATTGGATGAGCATAAGCTCAAAGGATGGTATGCTTGAGCATGTGGACGACTTCTGTTACCTGGGATCATGGATCCGGAAGTCAGGTGACTTCGACTTCGACTACGTAAGGGAAAGGCATGGGCAGCCTTGAATAGGCTTTCCAGGATTTGGAAGTCACCGAGAATTAATCGGAAACTTAAGGTCCGATTATTTAGAGCAGCAGTCGTTCCAGTACTCCTCTACGGGAGTCCATGCTGGGCTCTAACTGCTGAGGACACCAAATCTCTGGATGGCACATTCACAAGAATGCTACGCCGGGTTCATTGTGTCAAGTACAATGCACACATCTCCAACCAGACACTATATAACATTGGAGGTGTCTCATTGGTTCCCCCAAGCTTGACACTAGAACAAAATCGCCTCCGCTTTGCAGGACATTGCTTTCGCCGTGAGGACCAGCCAGTGCATAATCTTGTACTTTGGCAGCCTCATGGAGTGAATAAGCATGGTGGACAGCCCATGACTTTCTTGAGACGCATCTTAAAGGACACTGGCCTTAAAGATGCGGATGATCTAGCAAATGTCATGGGTGATAGGGAGTTGTGGCGGTGCAATTTTGTTGACAAGCCGGCACAGCATTCTTAAAAATGCAGCTGCAATGCAGCATGCCGATCATAGTAGTAGTAGTAGTAGTGTACACATGCATGAGACCCGATGAGAGAAAGGAGAGTGAGAACAAAGATGGGTTGAGTACGAGAAAAGTATGGAGAGGAGGTGTTGACATGCGCAGAAGTGAGAGGAGTGCAATTCAAATGTGGGGAGCGAGCAGTGAAGGGGAGAGTAAGGGACAGCGAGGTCCGAGAGAGAGAGAATAAGGGACAGAGGGGTCCGAAAGTGGGATTAGAGAGCACACATAAAGCCACAGAGAGAGGTGAGAGGTCAAACCACCTCGGAGGGAATACAGCTAGTAGAGGCTAGCAGCGGGGGGAAACACTCACAGGGAGTGCCAAAGTGACAATTAGTATAATAGCCAATAGTGGGGAGGGAAGCACATGATTAGAGATAAGAAAGCATCCATTGGGGACAGAGGGCCAAGTACAGTAAGAGGTGAAATCAATATGCATATGTGTTAATCATATATTACATTACTGATCTACTGATTACATTATCTTGTTCATTATTGTGGTTGACTATGTTCTACGCATGTCCTTAGATCATCATAATGATGATGGGGTGATGATAACTCCACCTACTGGCTCCAGAAGTCGAGGAAATCCTGCCAAGTACCTAACTGATCTAGACTTTGCTGATGACTTAGGAGTACTCTCAGAATCATTAGAGGGAGCCCAGCAGCTCCTCAGCTCATTAGAACATGCTGCTTCTAGTGTTGGTCTTTTTATTAACTCCAGAAAGACCAAAATTCTGACAGTTAACTTTGAAAGTCCTCAGCAAGTCTCTGATCGGATGAGCATAAGCTCAAAGGATGGTATGCTTGAGCATGTGGACGACTTCTGTTACCTGGGATCATGGATCCGGAAGTCAGGTGAGGACCTTCGAATACGTAAGGGAAAGGCATGGGCAGCCTTGAATAGGCTTTCCAGGATTTGGAAGTCACCTAGAATTAATCGGAAACTTAAGGTCCGATTATTTAGAGCAGCAGTAGTTCCAGTACTCCTCTACGGGAGTCCATGCTGGGCTCTAACTGCTGAGGACACCAAATCTCTGGATGGCACATTCACAAGAATGCTACGCCGGGTACATTGTGTCAAGTACAATGCACACATCTCCAACCAGACACTATATAACATTGGAGGTGTCTCATTGGTTCCCCCAAGCTTGACACTAGAACAAAATCGCCTCCGCTTTGCAGGACATTGCTTTCGCCGTGAGGACCAGCCAGTGCATAATCTTGTACTTTGGCAGCCTCATGGAGTGAATAAGCATGGTGGACAGCCCATGACTTTCTTGAGACGCATCTTAAAGGACACTGGCCTTAAAGATGCGGATGATCTAGCAAATGTCATGGGTGATAGGGAGTTGTGGCGGTGCAATTTTGTTGACAAGCCGGCACAGCATTCTTAAAAATGCAGCTGCAATGCAGCATGCCGATCCTAGTAGTAGTAGTAGTACATTACTGATTTACCGGTCAGTTGATTCAGTTACTCAGTTGCAGACCGGTCATAGTTAATGACCGTCACCACCATTAACATCAGCAATTAATCTGTATTTTTCTGCTATTACATCTGTGTTATAACCGATTGACTGATTGTGCTATTATTGTCGCATTACCAATATTGAGAAACAACAGAAACTCTTATTGTTTTCCCTAACGGCTTTCGGCCAAAGCGAACTAGCATGACTACCCAGCAGAATGGTGACACGTACAAATCTAACCCGGTCGGGATCTTATAGATCCCATCACAATATAAACAGTTCCGTACCTGTAGGTCGGGATAATAAATAATAATATAAACAGTTCCGTACCTGTAGGTCGGGATAATAAATAATAATATAAACAGTTCCGTACCTGTAGGTCGGGATAATAAATAATAATATAAACAGTTCCGTACCTGTAGGTCGTGATAATAAATAATAATATAAACAGTTCCGTACCTGTAGGTCGGGATAATAAATAATAATATAAACCGTTCCGTACCTGTAGGTCGGGATAATAAATAATAATATAAACAGTTCCGTACCTGTAGGTCGGGATAATAAATAATAATATAAACCGTTCCGTACCTGTAGGTCGGGATAATAAATAATAATATAAACAGTTCCGTACCTGTAGGTCGTGATAATAAATAATAATATAAACAGTTCCGTACCTGTAGGTCGTGATAATAAATAATAATATAAACCGTTCCGTACCTGTAGGTCGGGATAATAAATAATAATATAAACAGTTCCGAACCTGTAGGTTGGCAGGACGATGAGGCCGCACTCCCTGAGGCTGCGGTACCCGAGGCAGGGCTGACACTAGTGTTGGTTCCCTCGTCTGATGTCCGCTTAAAGAAGTTGTGCTGGAGGGCGTAGTACGCGGTCACACGAGTCTTAGGGTCGAAATCCAGCATCCGGAGGACCAAATCCTTAAACTTGAGGTAGTTGGATGGAGAATGTCCGGGCTGGGAGAGCCGCCGGCCCCCAGGGCCACCCGAGTCCACGCCCAGGATGTCGGAAAACTTACGGGAGGACGGTGGGGCGTATTCCTAAAGGGGAAAATATAGTAAATATAAGGGGAAATAAAGTAAATATGGGGCAATAAAGTAAATATAGTGGGAAATAAAGTAAATATAGGGGAATAAAATTGATATAGGGTGGAAATAAAGTAAATATTGGGGAAAATAAAGTAGATATAGAGTAGAAATAAAGTAAATATTGGGGGAAATATAGTAAATATAGGGGGAAATGAAGTAAATCTAGAGGGGAATAAAGTAAAAATATTTGGGGGAAATACAGTAAATATAGGGGGGAAATAAAGTAAATATACCGGGAAATAAAGTCAACATAGGGAGGAAATAAAGTAAATATAGGGTGTAAATAAAGGGTGGAAATAAAGTTAATATAGGGAGGAAATAAAGTAAATGTAGAGTGGAAATAAGTAAATATAGAGGGAAATAAAGAAGATATATGGCGGAAATAAAGTAAATAAAGGAGGGAAATAAAGTAAATATAGGGGAAATAAAGTAAATATAGAGTAGAAATAAAGTAAATATAGGGAGGAAATAAAGTAGATATAGGTTGGAATAAAGTAAATATTGGGGGAAATATAGTAAATATAGGGGGGAACTAAAGTGAATATAGATGGGAAATAGGGTCAATAAAGTGAATGAGGGGAAATAATGTAAATATTAATAGAGAGAGAAATTATGTATATATGGAGTGGGAAGTCAAGTTTATTGAGTAGATAAAGTACAGTATATATCATGACCTACTATAGACGACCCGCTAAGCTGCTGCAAAGCCCCTAAAATTAGTTATTTTAGTTAGAACCCTTGAATTAATCTAGTCTAGCGCGTCAAAAGTACTCGTCCCTAACTAAAATTATGTCCTCTTTCAGATGAGACAAATAAAAATTTAATAGCTCCAGTAGTTTTCGAGATATGAGGAGTTCCTGGCACCCATACCATATCAACACCTTTCGGAATTGATAAAATTACTCAAAATACATCACCTTTCAAAGACTTGTGTATAACCATGAAACCATACTATGTTTTTTTGTTTTGTTGAATTCATTATTAGTAATCGAAAGCAAGATTAGAAGCAAAATATCAATATATACTAAAAGAGCACCAAAAGTGCAAGAAACACTTTTTTCAAAAGTGGTAAATTGGCCGTAAAGTTTGGCTAATGAGGTTTTAGAATATGCTGATTTCATTGGGAAGGTTTATTCCTCTACCTACATCAAACATATCGAAGAGTTGTGTAATATAACAACATAGGCATTGTTGTTATATTAGTTATTAGTCAGTTATTTGTGCCCTTGGAGCAAGAAGGCAAGGAAGTTGGTGCCAGTTCCCAAGAAGGGCAACCTAACACTCTATGGTTCTTTTCGGGGAATCTCATTGATCTTCTAGTTCTTTTAGCTTCTAGTGTTGGTATTTTTATTAACTCCAGAAAGACCAAAATTTTGACAGTTAACATTGAAAGTCCTCGGCAAGTCTCTGGTCGGATGAGCATAAGCTCAAAAGATGGTATGCTTGAGCATGTGGATGACTTCTGTTACCTGGGATCATGGATCCGGAAGTCAAGTGAGGACCTTCGAATACGTAAGGGAAAGGCATGGGCAGCCTTGAATAGGCTTTCCAGGATTTGGAAGTCACCGAGAATTAATCGGAAACTTAAGGTCCGATTATTTAGAGCAGCAGTAGTTCCAGTACTCCTCTATGGGAGTCCATGCTGGGCTCTAACTGCTGAGGACACCAAATCTCTGGATGGCACATTCACAAGAATGCTACGCCGGGTTCATTGTGTCAAGTACAATGCACACATCTCCAACCAGACACTATATAACATTGGAGGTGTCTCATTGGTTCCCCCAAGCTTGACACTAGAACAAAATCGCCTCCGCTTTGCAGGGCATTGCTTTCGCCGTGAGGACCAGCCAGTGCATAATCTTGTACTTTGGCAGCCTCATGGAGTGAATAAGCGTGGTGGACAGCCCATGACTTTGACTTTGAAGATGCGGATGATCTAGCAAATGTCATGGGTGATAGGGAGTTGTGGCGGTGCAATTTTGTCGATGAGCCGGCACAGCATTCTTAAAAATGCAGCTGCAATGCAGCATGCCGATCCTAGTAGCGGAGCAAGAAAAAAACGGAAATATGATAATGAAAAATCACCAAGAAAACAAATTGATTCTATGACCATATAGTTTTTTTGGGATGCTGATCACGAATATGACAATGAAAAATATCCTACCTTGTTGATAACGGTTTTTTTGGATACGTGTCAATGTGCAGCACGAAAAATACAACTAACACAAATTTGATAATCAAAAATCATTACCAAATCAATCTAATTTTATGACATTATGGGTTTTCTGGGACGCTGATCACGAATATGACACTCAAGAATATCGTATTATCCAACCAAATTTGATTTTTGCCGTTTGAAATTTTATGCTGCTTGTATTTTTCGTCCCACCAGACAAACACCAAAAACGATAGTTGCGTTTCCACGAATTATATTTAACGAGTTGTATCGTTATCAGCGGCTTTGAAAACCAGTATAGCTTCAGAATTACTAAACCAAAGGCAAAATTTAACAGTTTGAAATTTTTGCTACTTGTACTTTTCGTTCTGGGTCACTAGAATGGCACCAAAATTGGATTTGCACATACCAGAAATAAATATAACTACTTCCATTGTGATCAGCGACCTCGAAAACCCGTATACCTTCAGTATTATCAAAACAAACACAAACGTTTTAGTTTGACAATTTTTTACTTGTACTTTTCGTCCTGGGGGGGGGGGGGGGGGGGGGAATTTATACAGTAATCCCCCCCCCCCCCCCCTCCCCACTGGCCAATTAAGTACTGTAGTAATATAGACCGGGCCAGATAGCAGATAGTGTTAAACGTACCCGTAACTCAGGATTACGGTTGTAACTGAATATGAATCTCTTAATTCCGTATCAAACACATAGTAGAGTGAAATAAAGTATCAGTTCCTCAAATCATTAAACGAAACTATAATATTCCAGGATAGTTAATAATAAATAAATAATATCAAATAAAATAAATATATATATATATATAAATAATATCAGTTCCTCATTATTGAAGTCGTAAAATTAATTTATCTCAGCATACAGTATCTATTATGTATCAATTACCTTTGTCTATTAAATCCAAGACAGTAAGAAGCGAACACTGTTAAGGTGGCCACGCATATTGTCTTACTTGACATCCTCCGAAAGGGCCGATATGTCTTTGGGGGGGATTCAGATAGGAGTCACATGATTCACTGGTTTAGGCAGGAGAATAAACCTAGCATGATGGTTCTTTAAAGAGTAACCGGCCGGTATAACCCGAGTATAACCCGACCGGCCCCCAAGCCCAAGTCCAGCAGTAGTTTCATCTCTACCATCAGATAAGGAACTAATTTTACTCTCCTTCATGAATTTCGATGGACGATGACGGTATATTCTTTTTACTGGCGGGCTCCGAGGAATTTGAGGCATTTAGCACACTGAAGTCGGAACAGATTCAGGGTTTACTGAATATATCGTCCGTCGAAATGTACAAATGTTAGTGGAAGGCGGAAGGCCCTGGTGTCATCTGTTCTGTAGAAAATCCCTGACTAGTCGAACTAAGTGCCACTGTAGACCGAGCGCGCGAGCGGCATCTATACACACAGCACTTTCTACCTATTACTGTTACGGCCTGCATACAGATTCAGATACGATGTCCAGACCAAGAATAGGCCCCCGCGGCGCCGGGGCTGCCAGCCCGTGTTGCCGTGTAGAGGTTATAATAACTATTCAAAGGTACACAGGTACGGACGTAATCAGGTAATGTAATAATGATAAGGCATTAATGCGTAACAGTATAATTCAGTCATCAGAAATGGAACGCCTAACGCAGTAGTTTAACTTTAACTTTATTTGCCATCAATAGTTAGTTAATACATAAAATTGCACCCCAGCACCATTCTTTTTATTATCTTATAAGAAGTATTAAGTTGATATGAGAATGGGATGGTAAACTAATTATTGTCTATGATGGCGTGGGTAGCAGCTAATAGCATAGCTAGTAAGAGCTGCCATCCAGGAAATGAAGTATTATGTATGATAGTATGAGATTAGTGATATATGTATGAGATTTAGAGTTCGAACTGGCGAGTTGTGGGGGAGGGTGAGGTTGTGTGGGGGGGGGGGGGGGGGGTTGGTAGGGGAGGGTGGGTCGCTATTTAAATTCCGACACTT
>JAUCBJ010004268.1:0-12416 GCA_032718475.1 Nemertoderma westbladi | reverse complement strand
CCCCATCTATGTACCAGCCAACTTGCAAGTTGGCCAATAAATTATCAGTATTTAATGAGAATCCATTTTTTATGCCGTTTTAATTACTTTAGATCAATTAAAGACACAATTATTAAAGCAAATCACTTGAACTAATTAAAAACTATAATAGAATGGCGTATGTGGATTACATCTGTATAATTTTTAATTATAATTATTTAAATCTTATACTGTAAAACAATTAATTTCCTTTAAAAGGCAGGTTGAAAATGGTGTTTTCACCGTAATCAACTTAATTAACTAATTAACTGCTATTATCTTAGCTTCTCGAAGGCCACACGGAAATTCTACTTGGAAAATTTCTAAACTTTTGCCAAACAACATGTGTACCAAGTTTGGATAGATTTCATCAAAGATTGGCTGAGTTATTAACGTTTAAAATTGAACACGACAGAACGACAGAACGACAGAACGACAGAACGACAGAACGACAGGTTGATTAATGGTACCACTACGCTAAGGCTCACTCACTTCGTGGCTCGCCCCACATTGTTTGGAGTATTTGTTATTTTTTACATAAAGTATAAATCAATCTATCTATCTTTATATTCATGCAATCAGCTGATAAGCTGAAATAAGCTGATAAGCTTTAGGAGTAATCCTATATGTTATGTTGGACAATTCCTGTACATTGTTTGGAGTATTTAGTTATTTTTTACATAAAGTATAAATCAATCTATCTATCTATCAATTCCCGGCACAATAATAATTATATGAAAATTTAAGAAAGAACAATACATTTATTAATAATTCAGTACTTACTGGCACAAGAATCTTTTGGTCTGTCGTCCTCTGAACGGTAGTATCCGGTATCACACGGACACAGCACTGCATTGTAAAAGTAGGCGTTGCTATTGGTTGGACATTTAACGCAAGCGGTGTTACCAGTGGTAGACTTATAGAAACCAGGATTACATGCTGTAAACAATTTAAATAAATATTATTATGAAATATATAAAAAATAATGTAAAAATTTTGTATTAATTATCAGTCAAAATTACGGCCAATGTGTTGATTATTGTTAGGGGGTTGGTACATGAAAAAAAATGGGTATCTAATACTAAAATAAAAAACTACAAAAAACTTTATATATTTGACCAAAACAGTACTAGCTCGCAATACCATAAGACCAGGGCAGTAGTGTTTACCTCTTAGACATGAAAAATAGCCAATCAGGCCTATCGACATATTATAACAAGGGCAATAACAAATTATGTACAAACAATCAGCCATTACGCAGACTCTCTTCCGAATCTTACTGCCGCTACCACTGTGCAATCACTATGGTTTCATGTTCTAGAATGTACCGCACCGCGTACCCCAATTATCTACAACGGCACTAACAGACACCCATAATAAACGAACTATTAATAAAGTTCCAGTGTGTTATACTGTAATGTTATACTTCCAGTACCTTGGATCATGGATAGAGAGTAGCAAAAAGGACATAGAAGTTAGGAAAGCAAAGGCTTGGGTAGCTCTATCAAAAATGGATGGATACCATCTGGAAATCAGATCTCTCCAGGCACCTGAAGACCAAGTTCTTTCGAGCCACAGTGGAAAGTGTATTTTTATACGGGGGTGAGACCTGGACACTGACTAAATCACTTGAACAACGAATTGATGGTTGCTACACAAGACTACTTACGGCAGCCCTAAACATCAGCTGGAGACAACACATGACAAACGCCGAGCTTTATGGTACAATACCACCTGTATCAACCACCCTCCGTGAACGCAGATTAAGATTCAGTGGGCACTGCTGGCGAAGTAAAGACGAGGTCATACCAGATCTACTTCTCTGGCAACCAACTCATGGAAAGCGTAGTCGTGGACGACCGGCCATAACATATATAGATCAACTTGAAAGGGATACTGAACTTGGGAGAAACGAAATTGCGACAACTATGGAGAATCGGGAAGCCTGGAAGGATCTCATTTCCACTGTCCGAGTTCGCTCGACCTAGTAGTAGTAGTAGTAGTATACTGTAATGTTATAACGTGGATATATCGCATGGCTATTTATTTTTCCCGCTCAAAAATAAATCTTTAAATAAGAATTAAGGATAATCTATAAGCTAAAATTCGTAGATCTGCATTTAGAGTAATGGCGGATATCAGGGCCTACTGTAGTGAGCAGATTTGGATATGACAAAAGTGAAACCATTGAAGCTTTCATCCGGCCCGAATCGGCGGTAATTAACATTTCTGTGTATTGGCGCAAAGAAAAGCCAAACGGTATTGAGCCTACTAGCTAAGTATTACCCAAGGACTGAACCCAAAACATCCTGTCGTACGTTTGATATTCCAAAAAGGAATCCTTAATCGCAACAATAGCGGAAATGATTAGGGGAAATAAATTCTTTGATATATTGTAACGTAATACGATGTAAATGGTCAGTTGTTTGTTGTAATGTAGGCACACTGCGTGTATACATACAATGGAACTCAGTTAGAAATACAAGTATTATAATAGGAATATGAGCAAAAAATTCGGAATAATGTGTCTCATGAGGTTTGACTGGAGTTTGGTAAATACGGCTTCCATGCCTAATGAATTGATGAATTTCATTAAATTGATTTTGTTTAAAAAATAAAAAAAAAACCAAATAAATAATTATTTATTACATGGGAAAAAAAGTAGAGTTAATAAAGTTAATAAATGGTTGGGAGAATATTGAAAAAAAATGTTCTACGTGTTTTTCCCATGTAATAAGTAATTTTATTCTTAAAAGGCTTGATGACAATTGAGTGAAAAATAAAAATGTAGGCCTAGTAGGAAATTTAGTGATGAAAAAAGCCAAAATCGACAAACTGAGAAAAAAGTTGTCTTATAGAGAGAGTCATGAATACAGTATCACCCAAAAATAGCGTTGCTAAGAGGTGCAGTGTTAAAGTAGGTCTATAACTCTTTTTAAAATTCCACACATCACATAACGATGTGAATACAAATTACTGTCACTGAATTATACATACTTTTTGCTTTTTTACTACTGTAGTTTTAAATGCTTGTACAATCAACTGATGCGTAAACCGAATAATGGGTACAGTCTAAATAGTCATTTGTTAAACAAAAAGGTACTTTTTTCAGATGAAAAAGTGTTTTTTTGTAGATTGACATTTTTTTGAAAATAGCGTTCGGAAAAATTTATATATTCTGTCCTCGATACACAGAACGCAAGATTTCGGTAAATTGAAAGCAGTGACAAAAGGTCGAATATCATTAGTTTATTTAATGTGACATTCAGATTTATAATTAATTATTAATTAAAAAATGTATTCCCAGTCAGGCTATAGACTATAGAGGCTATAGGCTCTATACTGTAATCTATAGCCTAACTGGGAAATTTTATTTATTTTTATTTTTTTATCTTTAGAGTAATATAATAAAAAGATAAAGACACTTATTATAATATTATTCTACAGAGTTGATCTTGAGGGTAAATAGTTAGTAGCTGTACTGTACTTACGTACCGTATGGTAACGTAAAGGCTTGGGGTAAAAGCTGGTAAACCATCAATAGTTTGCACCATATTCAATTGGATAAATACATAGAATAGCTAATCAATATGTCATTCATTTATTATTCGCGCTTTTAATTAAATAACTTGTCTACTCTGGTGGTCCAGAAATACTTATTTGGAAATAGTGAAGCATTTAAATGTTTTACTTAAATAATTCAATGCAACATTACTCCCAGATGTTAACGTATATTACATAGTTTTACAATGCTATACACTAGGGATGCGACAGAGCTCCGGCTCCGGCTCCGGAAATCCGGAGCTCCGGGCCAATTTTCTAGTTCCGGCTCTGGTTCCGGCTCCGGGCAAATTAACCCGGAGCCAATCCGGAGCTTATGTTGTTGAAATTAAAAATAAAATAATAAGTGTTTCTGATGTATGAATAATGTAAATATCATAGTAATTAACATAATAACTCATTAAGTAATTTACAGCTTGGTGGGATAAATATTGCTCCATTTGACGCAACACCGCCGCGGCCGCTATGAGGGAGGTGAATACCGCGGCCGCTCCTAAAGCCGCAGGCCATCGCTAACTATATAGGTTAACTTGGGATTCTGGTTGACTTTTCGATGAAGGAACAGACCAAATTTTTTTATTTTCTCACCAGGGGAGCGGCTCGGAATTCTAAGATATTAGCAACTCTAACATTATTAAATCTAACCCTTCGACGGACACGGCGGACAAAAATCCGTCATTTTTTCGACAATTATAAAATTTTTTTGAAAGGCGCTGTACAGTGGCTCAAAAAAACGCTAGGTTATTGCTTAGCCGACGCCGGGATACGATAGAAGGGATTAATTAGTGAATTAGTTTTTTTTTCAAAAAAGATTACCACGCCTTTTTTCCGAAAATGTCCGTCAAAGTTGAAAAAACGGACAAAATGACTTTGCGGGATCCGCTATAACTCGGCTAATATTAATCGTACGGGGACGAAAGTAACGCGGTTGGAAAGGGGAAGAGTGGTACTACCTTCGTATCGAATGGGGGTAAGATATTTATTAAAATTTCGGGTGGAAAAAGGGGCTGTAAATTTGTACGTTTTTGTCCGTCTTTTTTGGAAAACTTATTTCCGAAATGTTTAATTCGACAACGCGGGTAGGAATCCAATAATTCTTTTAGGAAACTCGTAGAAGACCATTGGGGCTACGTTCCTATCGAATGGGGGTACAAAAAATATGTCGGCAATAGGGGCCAAAAAGGGCCAGAATTTGTAAAGTAGATTTTATCGAATAATTTTTTATTTTTAACTTTAGTTGGTTAAGATACATTCTATACAGTCAATATCCATACGGGGAATTCAAATATGCTATCGGTTTTGCTCCAAGGATGATATTAAAAAAATGAGGGCCAAAATTATAATTTCGCGCTTCAAACTTGCTTCGCGGGAAATCGTCTAGCTCGAAAACTACTTAACTTACGGGAGATTTGTTTACACAGACTTATAGTGCGTTAAATTATCTATCTAACAGCGTTAATCACAGCGCCGGAGGTATTATAAAACTGGAGCGGCAGGCGATCGTGTGAAATATAATATTTATAAAAAGGGACGAACATTTTTTTTTTTAACAAATCGCTATTCCATTATAATTTAGCGTATTGCGCCAAAAGTACCTGTAAAAAGTATCAAATTAACTCCGCTATCTTTTATCTTAACATATATAATTAAAATTACGAATTTTAAGGGTCGAAAAATATCGCGTTATTTTGGCCCTTTTTTTTAATTTTTTTGGGGCCAAAAATAACCCCTTCTCAAAAGATTAAGAAAAAAATTACGGCAAAGAATATACCAATTTTATTGAATTTGGACCACCAGAACCGAAGTTAGAGCGATTTTAGTGAAAAAATAAAAATAATTTTTTTTTGCAAAAAAATTAAGAATGGTCAGGTCAATATTGGATTTCGAACCCGCGAACTTAGGTTTCATTAACGTGATTGATAACCACTAGACTATGTGACCAAGAGAATTTGAAATTTTCGAGTGACTATTTTTAAACATCAATAACTTCGGTTCTACAGGGCCGTTTAATCTGAAACTTTTTTCATTGGATAGAGGATAGATTGTAGTGTGTGAAATAGGATAAAACTTGGGAAAAGACTTATGTGCACTTAGTGCAAAATGCACTTAAATAGTGAACATTTTTTCGATATTTCAAACACTGTTATTTCCAGTTCTATTCATCGTAGAATGTTATTTTTTGGATTAAAATGTAGTTTGGAATGATTTCTAACTATAATCGTAACATTTGTTTAACTTTTTATGTCTATAAAGTGACTTAAAAATGTCCATGAAAATGGTCCAAAAATCGCAAATCCAGATTTATTAAATTGGATTTTTGACACTTTTAGCGACTGACACTTGATCATACACCATCGTAGATCGGTAGAGGATAAACATAAGTTTGTTAAATAAGAGCCACCCTTACGATCTGCTAAAGTGCATTTGTACAAATAAGTGTGCAAAAGTGCAAATTTTTTAATAAGGTCAAATTATATAGTATTGGGTTCTTTTCTTTGCAGATACTTTATTTTCATATTAATATGTTGTTTGAACCTTACTGAGCGCATTAGGGGATATGCGTACAAATAACCGGCCCTTATGAGGCTTCGATTGGGTAAATTAATAAAACATAAGGTTGTATAGTATAATATTCTAAAAACCAGTGTGATATTAAATGCACTTTAAATAATAAATAGAAATCAAATAACAATTGGACCACACAATTAAAAACTCGCACAATTTTGTACTTATTATATCGCTTCAAATTAATTCAGTGGATATTTGTGGGAAGGGGGAAGTTACAGTGTGCATTCGGGGGAAGTTTGGTGAACTGCATTATGCAGTGAATCCAAACTTCCCCCTTTGATATATCATATACTTAAGACATGCTAGGTTGTCAGGGAAATATTTGTTACTGTCACACTTTGCTTCCATTTATCCTATCCTTTATTATTACCCCAGTCAGATAAGAGATAATAAATCAGTAAAAACTAAACTAAACTGTCTTTCATGCAAACAAATTTCTAACTAAAGACGGGTGAATACCATGACCATGGAAATAATTTTAAATATAATTGTATATCAACTATTTGGGGAGGCTTCCAAGTTAAACTCGAAAACAATTATTTTGTTACATATATAGTAAATAACGTTGTATGTTCTTCTTCCTCTCATAATAAAATATAAATGAAATATCTCGGATCGCTATGCCCTGTAACATTTCACAACCAAAATATTTAAGTGTGAAAAGTGTAGGCTTACCACACTCCGCCCAAACAACCGCAAACGCATAGCCAACAAATTTAACAAAAGGTTACATACATGTTGGGTTCATGACGAGATGAGTGAAAATTGATGGCGTAATATAAAGTAAAAAATTAAGAGACGGGCTGGCTCTCCTCCACTTTCTTACCCAATGGATATGTTGTTGTAATAATCTAATATTGGGGCGGCTTTCCCTCGTTTTTTTTAAGTTTCCTGATAACCAATTGTGAAATTGTTTAAATGTTGGAACAAAAACATTGAAATGATTCAGTTAATTCAATTAATATTCTTCCCTAATTAAACAATCTTAAATACATGTACTATCGTTTCGTTCGTCAGTCTAGAACCCCAATTCCACTGACCCCACATTTCCATCCCAAACAGGCTGGTACTGTTCATTTGTATAAAAGTAAAATATTCAGTTTAAATACTTATTTATAATTCTAGAAGTATTTTATATTTTAGAACTATGTTTACTAAATTTATGTAATAATAATTTTAATTATAAAATATTTGAGTGCGGAGATTGTATTTCAGTTCCTGATCCTCATTCAATAATGTAATCTAAACAGTTGTGATATATCCAAAATATATTATTTTAGATATCCGGTTTATGCCAGCCTACAGTACGTACGTAATGTAGGTGACGGGGTACATGTTTTATCGTTTTTCAATGACAATATACTGAAAACTACATCAACTCCTGGAAATTAATGACACAATGTCCCATAAAAATAGCGTCGATGATAAGTTGACAACAAACCGAAGTTACTGATATACAGAGTTTGCGTAATGAGAGTGAACTTAAAAGTTTAAAACAATACATTATATTTTAGCCCATGGAACACCAGATAGGAGAGTCTTTGGATAGGACGAAAATGCATCTCTCTCCAGGAGAAAATCGACGCAAATGTTTGCTGATTACTCCCAAAAATAAAACTTTAACCTGTTCTATTGATTATAGTTTATTGTTTTGATTAGAATAGAATAGCATGCGACTGTAAACTGCTCATTTCCCTTAATTGATAAATTTAACCTTGAGGCGAGATATTACGTCGCAGAGTAAGAATTTGCATCAACCCCCCCCCCCCCCCCTCCCCCCTATTTCATGAACACATATCTGTCTATGTCTGCTATAATAATACACTTAAATATATCAACCACCAAACCTCCGGCTCCGGCTCCGTCTCCGGCCGGAGCTCATATTGTAACCCGGAGGAATCTCCGGGCTCCGGCTCTGGATGAAATTTTAGCTCTGTCGCACCCCTACTATACACCAACCATTGCTCACTTCATATATATATATATACTGTACAGTGCAACATGTACCCATACCAAATATACCAAGCTGCATACGCTGTTCAAACAGGACATAGCCTACTGTAGGCCTAACACTCCAGATAGGGGGAACTTTAGACGCAATTAGAATTCATCCCCCTCCAGGGGAAAATCAATGCAAGTAACAGCTCATTACTTCTAAAAATATAACTGTACAGTGACTTGTTCTATTGACTTTCGTTTATTGTTTTGGATAGAATATCGTTCTACTGCTCAACCTGCTCCTTTCCCTAAATTGATAAGTTAGCATTGAGACGAAATATTAATTCGCAGAGACGAGATCTGCTACCAATCTATGCGCGGTATCCCAACGTGTGCCAATCTGCCCACTCTGAACACAATGTAGCTTACTTACACCCTGTACCAAACCAAAGCCGCACCCTGTACCAAACCAAAGCCGTACCCTGTACCAAACAGTACACGGTACAGGCCTACCAACCTATACACTCTCTCCACTATAGTGTAACAACCTTGTACAGTAACACCATGTACTGCAGTCATGTACCAACCTTCGAACCTTGACATTCCGCACTTGTCACCCTGTACCAACCTACAGTTGATATACACCCATTTGTACCAACCTACAGTTGATATACCCCATTTGTACCAACCTACAGTTGATGTACACCCATTTGTACCAACCTACAGTTGATATACAACCATTTGTACCAACCTACAGTTGATATGCACCCATTTTTACCAACCTACAGTTGATATACACCCATTTGTACCAACCTACAGTTGATATGCACCCCTTTGTACCAACCTTCAGTTGATATATACCCATTTGTACCAACCTACAGTTGATATATACCCATTTGTACCAACCAACAGTTGATACACACCCATCTGTACCAACCTACAGTTGATATACACCTATTTGTACCAACCTACAGTTGATATATACCCATCTGTACCAACCTACAGTTGATATACACCCATCTGTACCAACCTACAGTTGATATACACCTATTTGTACCAACCTACAGTTGATAAAATACACCTATTTGTACCAACCTACAGTTGATATATACCCATTTGTACCAACCTACAGTTGATATACACCCATTTGTACCAACCTACAGTTGATGTACACCCATTTGTACCAACCTACAGTTGATATACAACCATTTGTACCAACCTACAGTTGATATGCACCCATTTTTACCAACCTACAGTTGATATACACCCATTTGTACCAACCTACAGTTGATATGCACCCATTTGTACCAACCTACAGTTGATATACACCCATTTGTACCAACCTACAGTTGATATACACCAATTTGTACCAACCTACAGTTGATATGCACCCATTTGTACCAACCTACAGTTGATATACACCTATTTGTACCAACCTACAGTTGATATATACCCATCTGTACCAACCTACAGTTGATATACACCCATCTGTACCAACCTACAGTTGATATACACCTATTTGTACCAACCTACAGTTGATATACACCCATCTGTACCAACCTACAGTTGATAAAATACACCTATTTGTACCAACCTACAGTTGATATATACCCATTTGTACCAACCTACAGTTGATATACACCCATCTGTACCAACCTACAGTTGATATACACCTATTTGTACCAACCTACAGTTGATATACACCCATTTGTACCAACCTACAGTTGATATGCACCCCTTTGTACCAACCTTCAGTTGATATATACCCATTTGTACCAAACTACAGTTGATATACACCCATTTTTACCAACCTACAGTTGATATATACCCATTTGTACCAACCAACAGTTGATACACACCCATCTGTACCAACCTACAGTTGATATACACCTATTTGTACCAACCTACAGTTGATATATACCCATCTGTACCAACCTACAGTTGATATATACCCATTTGTACCAACCAACAGTTGATACACACCCATCTGTACCAACCTACAGTTGATATACACCTATTTGTACCAACCTACAGTTGATATATACCCATCTGTACCAACCTACAGTTGATATACACCCATCTGTACCAACCTACAGTTGATATACACCTATTTGTACCAACCTACAGTTGATAAAATACACCTATTTGTACCAACCTACAGTTGATATATACCCATTTGTACCAACCTACAGTTGATATACACCCATTTGTACCAACCTACAGTTGATGTACACCCATTTGTACCAACCTACAGTTGATATACAACCATTTGTACCAACCTACAGTTGATATGCACCCATTTTTACCAACCTACAGTTGATATACACCCATTTGTACCAACCTACAGTTGATATGCACCCATTTGTACCAACCTACAGTTGATATACACCCATCTGTACCAACCTACTGTTGATATACACACATTTGTACCAACCTACAGTTGATATGCACCCATTTTTACCAACCTACAGTTGATATACACACATTTGTACCAACCTACAGTTGATATACACCCATTTGTACCAACCTACAGTTGATATGCACCCATTTGTACCAACCTACAGTTGATATACACCCATTTGTACCAACCAACAGTTGATATACACCCATCTGTACCAACCTACTGTTGATATACACACATTTGTACCAACCTACAGTTGATATACACCCATTTGTACCAACCTACAGTTGATATGCACCCATTTGTACCAACCTACAGTTGATATACACCCATTTGTACCAACCTACAGTTGATATACACCCATCTGTACCAACCTTCAGTTGATATATACCTATTTGTACCAACCTACAGTTGATATATACCCATTTGTACCAACCTACAGTTGATATACATCCATCTGTACCAACCTACAGTTGATATACACACATTTGTACCAACCTACAGTTGATATGCACCCATTTGTACCAACCTACAGTTGATATTCACCCATTTGTACCAACCTACAGTTGATATGCACACATTTGTACCAACCTACAGTTGATATACACCCATTTGTACCAACCTACAGTTGATATACACCAATTTGTACCAACCTACAGTTGATATGCACCCATTTGTACCAACCTACAGTTGATATACACCCATTTGTACCAACCTACAGTTGATATAAACCAATTTGTACCAACCTACAGTTGATATGCACCCATTTGTGTACCAACCTACAGTTGATATATACCCATTTGTACCAACCTACAGTTGATATACACCCATTTGTACCAACCTACAGTTGATATAAACCAATTTGTACCAACCTACAGTTGATATGCACCCATTTGTGTACCAACCTACAGTTGATATATACCCATTTGTACCAACCTACAGTTGATATACACCCATTTGTACCAACCTACAGTTGATATAAACCAATTTGTACCAACCTACAGTTGATATGCACCCATTTGTGTACCAACCTACAGTTGATATACACCCATTTGTACCAACCTACAGTTGATATACACCCATTTGTACCAACCTACAGTTGATATACACCCATTTGTGTACCAACCTACAGTTGATATATACCCATTTGTACCAACCTACAGTTGATATACACCCATTTGTACCAACCTACAGTTGATATACACCCATTTGTACCAACCTACAGTTGATATACACCCATCTGTACCAACCTACAGTTGATATACACCCATTTGTACCAACCTACAGTTGATATACACACATTTGTACCAATCTTCAGTACTGTAGATATACACCAATCTACCAACCTGTACACGCTGTATCATTCTTATCGGCTTGGTAACCGGGCCGGCACTGGCAACCTGTATGACTTGAAGAATAACTGTATACATAACGCGTTTTCTTCCGAGTGTATTTATGTACCGAGGGAGCGAAGCGAGGGAGGATTTTCATTAATATACGAGAGTCATAATTGTTGAATAGGCCGTAAATAATCTTACACTAATTTATCATCAATGTAGAATACTCAAGACGTGTTCTAGAAGTTTATTGCTACTAAGTTAGCGATTATTTTGATGAGAATATCACGAAGATACTCAGAACGCTGAATGGTTATTAATAATTTAATATAACAAAATAAACGAATACATTACCATTCACTTCACGCATGTTACTGCCATTTGTTTATAGTTTTCATTTCATACAGTGCTGAACACTGAACGCTGTTTAAAATGTTTAGATATGTTTTATATATGCAAAATATTATTAAAAAATTTAGTAATTTCAGTTTTAATAAATTGCTAAAATAATATCATTTTTTTTGCTTTTCCAAATAATTACAGTTTTGGATTTTGATGTCAGTTTAGATACAGAGTTCAGCACTAGTTTTAGT
>JAUCBJ010004267.1:0-12500 GCA_032718475.1 Nemertoderma westbladi | reverse complement strand
GTCTAAAGATCTAAATTCCCTGAACCAGGATCTACTGTAGGTTTGTTTACATGGTTAGTTCAGTTAGTTGTCTGCCTGTCTGCTGTTAAAAATACAAATAAATTGGAGATGAGCTGTTGCAACTGTAATTAAAGGTGTAATATTATGGTTGTTAGGCCTGTTAGGCCGAAACGTACGTATAGCGCTGGTTCAACCCCCGGTGACGCGCTCCCATTTTTTCCACTTCTGAACAAACCCATAATATTACACCGTTAAAAATACATGCATTCAGTTGCTGTACTGCAGTAGGCTACCGGTGCTGCGATTCATTACGGTACTGAATAGTGAATATTACTGAGACCGTTTGACGGGAAGGTTGTGTTCACAGGATTCCGCCTACTACCACTACCATTCCACATTCAGCCATACTTCCACAGCTGCGGCTACATTCAGACATTGTCCTGTTGTCTGATTCTGATTACAGCGCTGTCTTGTCACATCACATCACAATGTTATATTCCTCTTTTTCATCGGTCCGCCACTTCTCCGGGAAGGTAAGTCCCTGTGCCTGTGAACTGACAATGTAATGTAAAGTACAGAAGTAGTAACAGAGTAAAGTAGGTACCAGACTTGGTATCGCTACGCTACGCTACCAGTCAGCCAGTACCGCACCGCTTGCCGGTACCGACCATCTGCCATCAGACCATTTTGCATTTGCCAGCTTGATGCATGCATGGTGCCTTGTCTATCTATGCCGAACGCGATCTTATACTACTTACAGTTCATTTTATTATTTCCCAATTAATTAGTACCGTACGTCCCTTAATTGGGTTCCTTAATTATTTGCAGTGTGTTGCTCGTAGTATCCGTGGCTATGCAACAACATCGACGGATTCCAGCGGGTTACGCGACCTAATGACCAGAATAGTTCCACAGAAACAGAAAGAAGTTGCCGCCTTCCGTAAGGAATATGGTAATTCCTCGCTGGGGGAATACACGGTGGATCAAGCGTACGGTGGTATGCGCGGAATAAAGGGACTGGTAACCGAGACCAGTCTACTGGACCCAGAGGAAGGGATTAGGTTAGTTAAACAATCTAGTGGATATCAACATGATATGGATTAATTATAATTTTATGCAAAATTAGAATTTATGTTTCAAAACTAGAAAATGGATTTTCGTATTTCGTGTCGCAGTATTTTATTCGTATCGAATTTCGTATCGTATCATAAAAATTGACATCGTATCGTATAATACGAATAAATATATTTCGTATTTCGAATCGTATTTTCGTATCATATTATTTTGTAAATATTAATGTTTCCAACAGTAAAGCCAGAGATCAACACCACTTATTTATTTAGGGTTTTTTCAAAATTGGTTAATAAATTAAGTTACAGGTTAGAGTTTTATTAGGTCAATAAAATAGGATCGTTAAACACATTGTAATTAATTAACTGTAGCATAATGATAAAAAGACCACTAAAGGATATTCTAAGTTTAAATAAAGTTGTGAGGAGAACTCTAATCGCATCTAACAGGGCATGTTATGATAAAGCATTTTATAGTGAGAGAATAAATAAATGGCCGCATGGTAACATGGTAAGACCTACTCTACTATATTAGCACGACGTCTTTATGTATGTAACCAATAGCCGCATGGTCGCTGTAGCAAGCATACTGGAACATTGAAATAGAAAATATTTGCATATTAAATATAGATTTTTAATATTATTTTCTAAGTATAACAAAAAAAATACATGTATTTTTTATCTTTTTTTGTATTTCGTATCGTATGTTGGATTTTTCGTATCGTATCGTAATTTTTCAAAATTGCATTCGTATCTTATAGTATCATGAAAAATTGGTTCTTATCGTATCATATCCTGTCCCTGACCACAACTCCCTATCCCCCGTTACTTTCGCTAGATTATCCGCATCTTCAAGACCAGTGTCCTTTAGAGGCGTCTCAAGAACGTCATGGGCTGTCCACCATGTTTATTTGGGGCTGACAAAGCACAAGATTGTGCTCAGGCTGGTCCTCACGGCGAATACAATATCCTGCAAAGCGGAGGCGGCATCAGACAACATCATACTTACAAAATCACATATACTGAAAAACTTACGGAAATTTAATCCAAAATTGCATTTCTGTTCCCGATACCGAAAAGTCCAATCCCGTTTAAAACATTACATAAAGTGGGGCCTTCGCGACGACACTCTCATCTTTGCATCAGGACCGGATCCGATCGCTGCTACCCAAACTCTATCAAATCGTATATTAAAAATAGATAGTACCTTTTCAAGTTTAAAAATGCAACTAAATCCCGAAAAAACTGAATTTATTTTAATAACTCCACATTCTAGAACAAATGAGATAGAAAAAATTAACCTGCACATAGGAAAAGCAACCGTTAAACAGAGCTCGCAATTTAAATACCTAGGAATAATAATTGATAATAAAATTACTTGGAAGCCACAAATAAAATTGATTGCTGAGAAAATGACCTATGCAGTATCATGTTTAAGACTTATTAAAGGTCAATTACCTACTAACACGAAACTAACAGTGTATAAGGCTACTGTCCTACCACTACATAATTACTGCTGTGAAATTATTACACCACTACATATGACACACAAGACACATAAGAATTACTTTACGGGCTAGATAAAATTCAAAACTACGGGCTACGCACTGTCTACTGCAAAAAAATCAGAGATGCCACTGGGATAGAATTACGCACTAAGGCAAAATTACCCCACTTACAAGCACTTAGAAATTTCTACGTACTAAAATACTTCTTTAAATATTTTTTTGATTTATCAACACCATTTAAAAATCTAAGTATTGCTTTCCTTAAAAATTTTAAAATGCAAAATAAAAACATAAATAAAAGAACATTCCGTATCAAAGTACCAAAAACAAAAACAAAATTTGGATACAACAGCGTGATGGTTAGTTGTACGAGACTGTGGAATTCTCTAAATTTAAATATTCGCGAAACAAAGTCATATAGCAAATTTACAAATAAACTAAAGAAGGAATTTTACAAAATGTACTCACGTGACGACATAACATAAATTAAACACACTAATATGACTATAAATTTAAACAAATATATGCCGGAGACAGCTGGCTAACGAGTTTGATCTAAGTTTGTGCTTAAGGTACTGTGTACATATTGTACAGTACATTATTATAGATTAGTTGAGTACTAAACCTACTGTATGTTAATTTTATAGTACAAATTAAAATCGTAGGTTGTGACGCTTTATTCGCGTAATAATCAGCTATAATGGGATCTTATTCTGTTAGGCTGCCTCTGTGCGGTTTTTTAACTTGTTGCGGAGTTTTTGCGAATAAAAAGAAATTATTATTATTATTATTATTATAAGCACGTGACATAAACTTATGTCAACTGTCAAAATTATAAATAAAATATAAGCAGATGTCCCGTAACCCCTTTATCACCTTGTCCTTGAGGCAGACTGGGTAACTGGGAGGGTAACTTAACACGTTAGCTGCGGCTCCGAAACCACTGGTTCTTTGTTACTGCAGATTGTGCACCGGTGAACAACCATGTGATGTTCCATGACTGCGGCAGGACTTGAGGCTTGGCGTTTAGCTAGTGCGGATTGTGCACCGGTGAACATTCCTGAGCAGTTCCTCAACTGCGGATTGTGCGCCGTTGCTCAACAACGTACTTTTTGTTAATTACATTTTGTGGGAATGCCTTTGGGCACCGGTGCTCAAATTCACAATCATTGTATTTATAAACAATGGAGAATCACCATAGAAAAAACCGCATCTCAATAGCTCCGTCCAGTGCCAGTCCAGAGATAGTGGTATGAATTTCATAAAAATTTTATGTATTTTTTATGATTTTACTCTTACAGGGTTAACATTTTGCAAAACTGTACCAATAATTAATTATCTCATCACATTAGTAAACTTATTAAACATCACTTATTACCTTTGGCCACTTTCGAAATTTCAGGGGGTAACCCCATATATAGTAGATAATGTGTGCAGTTTAACGACCAACGACCCCCCAACCACCATAAATTATTTTGTGTTTAAAAACATTTATAAAGTGAAACAATATCAAATATCTGGAAAGCTTGTCCTTGAACCGGTAACTGCTGAACTGTACTACAGTACTAATGTACAGATGTAGCAGTAGTACCTGTGTATTAAACTGCCTAATTTATACTGTAATTTACACAAAGATAGTATTGGGTATCTGAATGTTGATATCAATGGGATCCCTAGGCGTACAGTGACGTCACAACCAATCACAGATCGTTTTCATATTTTGAATAATTTTTAAACTGAAAACACCAATATCTCGACTATTTTAGCATCCTCCAAGGAGACACACTTGCACCTTCTTGTTCATTATTGTGGTTGACTATGTTCTACGCATGTCCTTAGATCATCATAATGATGATGGGGTGATGATAACTCCACCTACTGGCTCTAGAAGTCGAGGAAATCCTGCCAAGTACCTAACTGATCTAGACTTTGCTGATGACTTAGGAGTACTCTCAGAATCATTAGAGGGAGCCCAACGGCTCCTCAGCTCATTAGAACATGCTGCTTCTAGTGTTGGTCTTTTTATTAACTCCAGAAAGACCAAAATTCTGACTGTTAACTTTGAAAGTCCTCAGCAAGTCTCTGGTCGGATGAGCATAAGCTCAAAGGATGGTATGCTTGAGCATGTGGACGACTTCTGTTACCTGGGATCATGGATCCGGAAGTCAGGTGAGGACCTTCGAATACGTAAGAGAAAGGCATGGACAGCCTTGAATAGGCTTTCCAGGATTTGGAAATCACCGAGAATTAATCGGAAACTTAAGGTCCGATTATTTAGAGCAGCAGTAGTTCCAGTACTCCTCTACGGGAGTCCATCTCTACGGGAGTCCATACTGGGCTCTAACTGCTGAGGACACCAAATCTCTGGATGGCACATTCACAAGAATGCTACGCCGGGTTCATTGTGTCAAGTACAATGCACACATCTCCAACCAGACACTATATAACATTGGAGGTGTCTCATTGGTTCCCCCAAGCTTGACACTAGAACAAAATCGCCTCCGCTTTGCAGGACATTGCTTTCGCCGTGAGGACCAGCCAGTGCATAATCTTGTACTTTGGCAGCCTCATGGAGTGAATAAGCATGGTGGACAGCCCATGACTTTCTTGAGACGCATCTTAAAGGACACTGGCCTTAAAGATGCGGATGATCTAGCAAATGTCATGGGTGATAGGGAGTTGTGGCGGTGCAATTTTGTTGACAAGCCGGCACAGCATTCTTAAAAATGCAGCTGCAATGCAGCATGCCGATCCTAGTAGTAGTAGTAGTAGTTAGCATCTTATTGAATTCTGTAAACGCTATTGTGTTTCTGTGATATTATTGCATCTAATTAATCTGGTTTTGAATTTGAGTGGTGAACCCCATTGCGTTCAATGGGCGCCGTTATCTGGATTGGCCGACCATTATCGCTTCCCGATACAGCCCAGTGTTTCTTTAACACGAGAATATTGTTTTGTTGTTGTTTCTAGATTTCGGGGTTACACTATTCCCGAGTGCCAGGAACGCCTCCCTCACGCCCAGGGCGGTAAGGAACCGCTCCCAGAGGGATTATTCTGGTTGTTGTTAACAGGGGAGACTCCATCCGAAGCGCAGGTTGGTGGCGTTATAAAGGGGGGGTGGGGGGGGGGGGAAGACCGTCTCGGCGAATGAATATTCGACTCAATGTTAAATTATAAATTAAGGGAAAGGAGCAGGTTACAGTGACACGTTGTGTAATTTAGGGTTGTTCGTTGTATTAAAGTAAACTTTTAATCAATATTTGGAAAATATCAATCAACCAACGGCAGACAGCTAATAGCAGACAACCGATAAACGACAGCACACAACCAACGGCAGACAGCTAATAGCAGACAACCGATAAACGACAGCACACAACCAACGGCAGACAGCTAATAGTAGACAACCGATAAACGACAGCACACAACCAACGGCAGACAGCTAATAGCAGACAACCGATAAACGACATCACCCAACCAGAACCAACGGCAGACAGCTAATATCCGACAACCGATAAACGACAGCACACAACCAACGGCAGACAGCTAATAGCAGACAACCGATAAACGACAGCACACAACCAACGGCAGACAGCTAATAGCAGACAACCGATAAACGACAGCACACAACCAACGGCAGACAGCTAATAGCAGACAACCGATAAACGACAGCACACAACCAACGGCAGACAGCTAATAGCCGACAACCGATAAACGACAGCACACAACCAACGGCAGACAGCTAATAGCCGACAACCGATAAACGACAGCACACAACCAACGGCAGACAGCTAATAGCCGACAACCGATAAACGACAGCACACAACCAACGGCAGACAGCTAATATCCGACAACCACACCCATTTGAAGAATAACCGGTTTTCACTTTGATGAAAACTTTGTCTGTTGTCTGATATCGTTTGTTTGCTGTCGGGTGTCTGTGTTGTGTTGGTTGTCTTCTGTCGGTTATCTGCTGTCGGTTGTCTGCGCTGTTGGTGTAACGTTTACAGCCTAACTATAGTAAATTAGTATTATTATTATTTATTCACAAACTTTAAATAATTCAATAATTATGTCAAACATGTTGAAGACATTGCACCTAAAAGACAGTAAGAGATGATCGCGCATCGCACATCAACTCAAATCCTCAAGATACAATTTAAAACGAGGTGAATTATTATTAATTTTTATTAGATTTCTATATTTTTTTTATAAGTGTTGAGTTTTTCAGAAGTTATCTGGCCTAATTGATAATTAAATAATTATCTACCTTTTCTCATATTTAACAATATTAAATTGTAATTAATCCGATACATAATGGAGCGGTTTTACTTGGGAAGCCACGGAGTTGCTGGAGTAACGGCCCGCCCCATCAAACTACCGAGATATACCTGGTCGATCTGGCTGACAGCGGCCCTGGGTTGCCACACAATAATTGTCTGTCAGCAATTATATTTCTCACCTCAAAGAGGCGGAGCAGCTATGATTTTATTTTAAACTACAATCGTCGACATACAAAGGATCTTCATTCTTTCCAACGACACACTTTCCCATTTACTTTATGTTTTTATACGGATTTGGTTAGGAAACCGGTTGCTAAGCAACGGGGATAATGCCAATATTGGCACTGCCTCTCCGCTACTCGTATCAGCGCTGGGAGCAATCTACCTATTTGTGCTATACGGTGTGTAAATACATGAATATTAAATAATATGTTTTAACATCCATGTGCGTTAATTTGTATAATATTATTCGCAAATTCGAATTAACTTTATTTAATTGTTATTATTTTTCACTTTTTAATTACTGTCATTTATCACGTTTTGTTTAAACTATTAAATTAACAATCCCAACTCGCGCTCACTTGGTGGTCTGTGCAATATCAATATTACCAGAATGTCGGCCATGGTGCCACCGGAGTGGCTGAAGCGTTCGAAAGAAGAAGTAATTAATACGAAAGAGTGGGAAGGCGTTACTAAGGAATTGTTCGACGCCGTGCAGCAACAGCTGACTGAGAGTCACGTGACCTACTTCACGGACCTGAGTGAAGCAGAGAAGGGTCTGTTTATAGAACGAGCCACCAAGGCGATACAAGGTGGGAAAGCCTTCAAGCAGTTCCATCAGAAACTCTCGGACACGTTAGACGTTCAGCTGAATGAACGAGTGTTTAAGGATTTATCGGAGGACGATCTTTCGAGTACCAAGTCCGATCTGATTGTCGGACACGCTCGAGACGGCGCTGTTAGTCTGCTCCGGAAGTGGCCCGCGATGCGAACTAAACTACGGATCTGTCTCAACTCGTCGCTGCCCGACACCCTCCGACTGGTTGCCTGGCAACTTCAGCTGCAGAACGGGAAGGCCCGCGGGGAGTTCGTCGCCCTGAGTCGCGGGACTCCGGGGGCGACGGCGTCCCGATACGACCGCGACATCGGCGAGAAGTGCGTCGCGGTGCTGCGGGTGTCCCCGTTCCGGGAGGCCCTCGAGGAGTTGGGCGGCGTCGAGGAGACCCCCGTCGCGATGCGCACCGTTCTCTCCTACTACCACACGACGCTGCGCTCTGACCGGAGGCTAGTGGACACGGACTACCTCCTGTTGATTCCGCTACTGTGCGCGGTGCTCGGGGTTTACGGTGACGCCCGCATGGGGGCGTCGGGGACGCACGCCCTCCTCGTCGAGATGTACATGTCGTTGGTGGGGAAACGGGGCGGGATAACGGATTCGTGGCGTCGGGAGGCGGGGGAAGGGCCCGGGGCGATGAGTAGACAGGTGGTGGTGCAGCTGGAGGGGAAGGATGGTGAGTTGGCGGATCATATAGGGAGAGTATTCGGCGGGGAGAAAGGAAGTCCTAGTAGGTCGAGCAATCAGCCGCAGCAGACTGGTCCAGCAAGGTCCACCAAGCCTGCAGACGAGGCTGGTCCGACAAGATCTACCGTTCCAGCAAATCAAACTGATGAAACCACTGAAGCGGCTGGTGATTCTAAAGAACATGGCAATGAAGCATCTGTCGCTAATGTTGATGATAGTGGTGGCAAAGATAATACTAAAGATGATAAGAATGATACCAATCCTGTCAACGATAGTAAGACGAAAAGTGATGATAGATCTACGGCTAATAAACCCCAGCAAAGCAAGAACGCAGGCAGTAAGTCTCGTCTCAGCGATAAGGCCATCCACACGCTGTCCCATTCCATTGTCCGTTGTCTGTTTGTCGGTTTTTGTCGTATGGACGTGGTCATGTACATCTGGGATCAGCTGATGATCGGGTTGGACGAAGAGGAGTATGACGTAATTACTCCCATGACGACGGCGTTGTTGATGTTGCTACGGGAGCCGTTGCTAGGCTGCGAGTCTCCCGAGGAGATGGAGGAGGTTGTCAACCGCCGGAGTATGGACCTCCGCACGGAGGAGTTTCAGTACGTCGTTAACCGGCACTTTCGGAGGGATCTACACTCGTCGCTGTTGCGAAGGGAAGGCAGTGGGCTGCCCGTGTTGGACCCCACTCAGACGGTTGGGGTCCCGTTGCCGTGGAAACACTGGGGCGCGGACCAGACGACGACGAGTCGCGCGGATCGGCGTAAAGCGAGGTCGGAACGCGCGGCGGAACGGCTGCAGTTCGTGCGGAAGGAACGGGAGGCCGAGGCGGAACGGAAGGCGAAGGAGGACGCGGAACGCGCCGAGGATGAGAGTCGGAACGCGGAACGCGTGGAGGCGGAACGGAAGCGGACGCTGGCCGATCGGGAGTTCCTGGAGGAACAGTTGGACGGGGAACGGAGGAAGAGGTTGGAAGCGGAACGTCGGAACGAGGTGGAGGTAGCGGCGTTGCGACGGGAGATTGAGCTGCTGCGCGGGGGACGGGGGTCGGAGCTGCCGTCCCCCCTAGCGGGGCAGGGGAGGGGGGAACCCGTGGAGCCCGCGTCCCGGGGCAGTCAGCTCACCGGGGTCCATCCACCGCCGCCCACAGCTGCCGAACCCGAAGCGCCACTCGAGGCAGCCGATATCAACCGGAGTCTACTGAATAACGCGAACAACGCAGCAGGGGATATCTATGGTTACAAACGTTGATTCATAATAACTGAATAGTTCGTGATTTGGTGCATTCTTATAATATTGAATACATTTGAAATGAAATTGAAATGTATTGTCCCCTATAAAAATATAATTTGCACTTAATTTTATTACATAATGGACTACTATATGGATACCACCACACCAGAACTAATAGCTATTGAACTACTTGTCCTTTGGCTTTGGAAACTATTAGTAAAGAACATTAATAAGTTTCTTTGACTTAATTCGTTCAACCAATATCCGTATCCGTAGCCGTTCCCGTTCGCTTAAATGTCCTTGCCACTGAGATGAGGTTTCAAAGACGCCATTATGTGTTATATTCTTAGTGGTTGAATTGGGTCTAAATCCAACAGATAGGGGGGGGGGGGGGGGGGGGGTTGGTTAAAATAACGTGCCACTGCAACCTGCTCATTTCCCTAAATTGAGAATTTAACATTGAGGCGGGATATTAATTCGCCAAGATGGGATTTGCGTCCAGTCCCCCCCCCCCCCCCCCCCCCCCCCCCTGTCTCCAATCCCAATCCCGAATTCTTGGTACCGGGATCCCGAAGTATAAATAGCTATGTAAATTTGTGGAATAAAGGCCACCAAAGTTAATAAATTCCAGTAATAAATTTTATATCATATAGCGTCTTTCGGGTCATATGTCAGGGCACTTATAGAAACGTAGTAAAATATGGTAAAAATTTACAAAAAGTTCCACCTTGGTGTAGTGGTTGCATTAAATTCACATCTCTCGGAGGTCGAGGGTTCGATCCTCGCATAGGGCAGGGCCGTGGCAGTTTTCGTTTCGGTACGAATGCTTTAAAAGGACTAGCCAAGGCCAATCTCTCTCTGCCTTGCATGCTTATGTGGTAGCTAAATGAGTACTGGAGTCTCCTCTGGGGAGTATAGTTCTGGGGGGACCGCACTGGAAATAAGTCGTCACAATTTGTGTTTAATCCCTTGTGTAATGGAATGGCCGAAGGAAATTACTTTTTAACTTTTAATTTTTTACAATAAAATAATGTCAAGTAAATAACAGTTATTTGCATCCAGATTTAATTATATTATTAAAAACAAACCGGCGTTTAATAATATTATTACAATGTGGGGCGAGCCACGATTTCTGAGCGATACCCATTATAGATACACAATTTAAACACATGTGACAGTACCGCGGTAATAGGTTGTATGTGTAATAAAGATAATCCTGACTTAATTTAAATTATTTCATTTGTTTAACTTGTTTTCTTGAATTTAACAACATTCTTTATTAGGGTATTTAGATTGAAAATGCTGAAAATCTAGAACATAAACATAAACGCCCCCGCCTCGAACCAACAATTTGTAACTTAAACGCCTCCCCGATTAAACGACCCCTCGAATAAATGCCTCCCCAATTGGCAATTTATATACTTAAACGCCCAGGCTCTTATTCGAAGAAATACGGGTACTTTATTGTAAAAACAGATACATTTTCGGTTTGCATTTGAAATTGGCGGGTTATGGAGCGAAACGGATATAATGCCGCAGCGCTACTTGCTTTTTTTTATAGTTAGCTTTTGGATCCATGGCCAGTTACTGTCTGGTCATATCATATTAATTATAAGTTAATTTTGATTACAGGTGAAAGGACTATCTAAAGAATGGGCCGAACGGGCTCACTTACCTTCCCATGTAGTGACAATGCTAAACGGCTTCCCTTCCAATCTCCACCCAATGTCTCAGTTCAGTGCCGCTATAGTGGCTATGAACAGCGAGAGTCGGTAAGTGGCGGGTTCAGTTTAGTTCAAAACAGTTGTAGTTTTTTTAGTTTCAAGGTTTTTTGTATTAATGTCTAGGAATTTTAATTTCCAGGAATTTGTCAAACTACAAAACTTCTGTGAATTAATGTCATCTGATTTTTAATCACACCCTACTATATTTACATTGTGTTCCATTAGGTTCGCCAAGGCTTACTCCGAAGGTGTACATAAATCCAGCTACTGGGAGTACGTTTACGAGGACTGTATGGACCTTATAGCCAAGCTACCCAGTGTAGCGGCCATTATATACAGGAATCTCTACCGAGATTCTACATCGGTTGGTGCCCTCGATCTAAACAAGGACTGGAGTGCTAACTTTAGCGCAATGTTAGGTTGGTTACCCTTGTTGATTGGCTAATTATGCTAACTTTAGCGCAATGTTAGGTTGGTTACCCTTGTTGATTGGCTAATTGTGCTAACTTTAGCGCAATGTTAGGTTGGTTACCCTTGTTGATTGGCTAATTATGCTAACTTTAGCGCAATGTTAGGTTGGTTGCCCTTGTTGATTGGCTAATTGTGCTAACTTTAGCGCAATGTTAGGTTGGTTACCCTTGTTGATTGGCTAATTGTGCTAACTTTAGCGCAATGTTAGGTTGGTTACCCTTGTTGATTGGCTAATTGTGCTAACTTTAGCGCAATGTTAGGTTGGTTACCCTTGTTGATTGGCTAATTGTGCTAACTTTAGCGCAATGTTAGGTTGGTTACCCTTGTTGATTGGCTAATTGTGCTAACTTTAGCGCAATGTTAGGTTGGTTACCCTTGTTGATTGGCTAATTATGCTAACTTTAGCGCAATGTTAGGTTGGTTACCCTTGTTGATTGGCTAATTGTGCTAACTTTAGCGCAATGTTAGGTTGGTTACCCTTGTTGATTGGCTAATTGTGCTAACTTTAGCGCAATGTTAGGTTGGTTACCCTTCTTGCTGATTGGCTAATTGTGCTAACTTTAGCGCAATGTTAGGTTGGTTACCCTTGTTGATTGGCTAATTGTGCTAACTTTAGCGCAATGTTAGGTTGGTTACCCTTGTTGATTGGCTAATTATGCTAACTTTAGCGCAATGTTAGGTTGGTT
>JAUCBJ010004266.1:0-52869 GCA_032718475.1 Nemertoderma westbladi | reverse complement strand
AGGTTAAGCGAAAGCTGATTAATACTGCATATAATCAAATTGTTTGGTCAAATAACAAGTGCAACCAATCATGGTAGACAATTTAGTCTCCCCCTTCCCTTGTCAAGGGGTTAACATATTAAATACAGTATATCCTTGCCCTATCGTGAACAAAGGCAATAAAAAGCATAGAGAATCGATAAGAACCATCGGCCTATTTCCTTTGTAAACTATTTTTGAACTCTAAACATTAATTATTAACACATTTTACCGCCCGCAACGCATGAAGTGAAGAATATGTAGTCTTCGCGTATTCCTCTATATAGAGTATACAGGTATAGGATAAATTACTGTTGAAAGCATTTGATGGTTGTGGGTTGTTTATTGAACATACCGTATTGTGTCTTATTTTAGTACTGACTCGCTTGGAATACGTAAGCCTACTAATGATAAAGGACGTATAGGCATAGTTATGGGTAGCACATATGCGTAGGTCGCGTAGGACCTACGCGTAGCTACGCGTAGCACCTACGCGTAGCTACGCGTAGCACCTACGCGTAGTTATTGTTAAAACTCTGAAACTGGTGATATATGACCCAATGTTGACAACTACGCGTAGCTACGCGTAGCTACGCGTAGCTACGCGTAGGCCTACGCGTAGGTCGAAAAGATTTACCCAGAATTCAGGATAAATGGGACCTGCAGTCAGCCCAGCAGGTCAGGCAGTTCACATTTCTGCCTGCAGTCAGCAGTTGTTATGTTAGTTCTGTAGTTGTGATGACTGGATGATGACCTGCTATAGCTGCCAGGCTGATAGCCATAGCCTGATCAGGTCCAGAGTTCTGATAGCTAGGCCTAGGCCTGTAGGCAGATAGGCCTAACTGCTGAACTGCCTAATTCTGTAATTACAGGAATTTTGAATAGGCCTACTGAAACAGAAGGTTAATACTATAATAAATGCCAATGCTTACCGCTAATCAATAACTGACCACTGAATAATGAATCCGCCATCAGCTCACCTGTTCACTAAGTATGTGGATTCCTGTTATGATTGGCAACGAATTCACGAGAACGTTTTGACGCAATCTATATCGAGGGAATGGGACGTAAGTATCAGAGTATAGGCCTGCATTATACAAAACAGGCTCGAAGGGCTGAAGGGTGGTAGCAGTAGGGGGAGCGTGGAGCGGGAGGGGAGGGGATTCACGTCTCAACGTGTTTCAGGGTTTAGCTGTTCTGCTGTTTGGTTGGGGTAGGCACGTGGCAGCGTGGGGTGGCAGGGTGGTGGGGGGCTGTATAAATTTTGTTCTCGAAGTCCAGTTTCTAGTCGGGTTCTTTTTCTCGGAAAATACCAGTACCCGGTAGTTCTGTTCTGTATTTCTGTATTTAGACTTATTTGAAATTAGATTATTATTCAGTTAGGCCTACCAGGCCCAGGCAGGAGGCAGCCATGTTACAATGGATTGTATTGTATTACATATTATTGCCGAAACCCATTGCTACCCTGAAGCAGGCACGGTAATTGAGTCTTGCCTCAATACTGCAATATGAGTTAGGCCTACACAAGTCAGAAAGTTCCCGGCAGTGCACTTGGCACTGTTGAGGCCTATCCTTTTCATTAAGACCATTTAATTTGTAAGTATTTCAAAAAAGTGTTTCACCGCGGGCATAGAAAATCGACAAAAAAATTGATTCAGGTCATCATTACTTTTGAGCGACGTTATCCGGCGATTGCGCCGCATCAATGGTTGCGACTTGCGAGTTGGCAAGGTTACTCACTCACCATAAACTCCTCCCATGATGCTGATGCATAAATGCAAATGTTACGCGTTCATCGTCATAACTAATATAATTAAGTAATAAAATGAAAAAAAAAACAGTCCAATTGATAGAAAAATGTTTATCCCCACGGCTGTGCGATTTTTTACTAATTTTCCCAATTATTTTCTCACAAAAATCCGGTAGTAATTGAAATTTGAAAAACGCTAAAACGCATTTTCCAAAGAGGCCAGTTTCGAGCAAAAAATTCTGGAGGCCACCAAAAACGGTAATACCGGCAACCGCTTCATGGCAGCATGGTGATACTATATTGTTTTATTTCTCGCTACGTATTGTAAAATATATAGTTTATTATCACTACGTAAAGCCTGCCTTACCGTAATAATTGTAATAATAATTCGCATTGCGAATTATTTATAATTATTTAAAATTTATTTACAATTATTTTTTTGTATTATCGCCTTTTTTCCCGCTTTGTAGACGAGACAACCGCTGCGCTTCCAACGCAACTTGCACGTCTCGCCGGCGTTCATAAAACGCCTGGGCTTAGAGACGGAGCTCGCGGGCCACAACGGTTGCGTCAACTGCCTCCAGTGGAGCGACGCGGGGACGCTGTTAGCCAGCGGGAGCGACGATCTGCGGTGCAACATCTGGGAGCCGCTCGCCCATTCCCTCAAAGTCTCAATAGAAACGGGCCACAGCGGCAACATATTCTCCGTAAAGGTAATATTGAAAATATCCGCACCACGTGCGGTCTATGTTTAATAACAATATAAGTGATGGCAAAAATAGCTACATTTTTCCACCACTCATGACATTTTATTTGTTATTCTCTTGTTACTATCTTTACTTTTTTACTCTCGATATTTTTACTCTCGATATTTTTACTCTCGATATTTTTATTCTCGATATTTTTACTCGCGATATTTTTACTCTCGATTTTTACTTTTATTTTTAGTTTCTCCCGCAAACCAACGAACAGACAGTCGCAACCTGCGCCGCTGATGGTAAAGTCAAGGTTCACAACGCCCCCATGCGGGAGACCACGCACACATTCCATTGCCACTCTACCCGAGTGAAACGTCTAGCGGTCGCACCTGGAACTCCTTATTTAATTTGGAGTGGTTCCGAGGATGGGACTGTGAGGTGAGTGAATGGGACAGTGAGGTGGGTGTATGGGACAGTGAGGTGGGTGTATGGGACAGTGAGTTGGGTGTATGGGACAGTGAGGTGGGTGTATGGAACAGTGAGGTGGGTGTATGGGACAGTGAGTTGGGTGTATGGGACAGTGAGTTGGGTGTATGGGACAGTGTGGTGGGTGTATGGGACATTGTGGTGGGTGTATGGGACAGTGAGGTGGGTGTATGGGACAGTGAGTTGGGTGTATGGGACAGTGTGGTGGGTGTATGGGACAGTGAGGTGGGTGTATGGGACAGTGAGGTGGGTGTATGGAACAGTGAGGTGGGTGTATGGGACAGTGAGGGGGTGTATGGGACAGTGAGGTGGTTGTATGGGACAGTGAGGTGTATATATGGGACAGTGAGGTGGGTGTATGGGACCATGAGGTGGGTGTATGGGACCATGAGGTGGGTGTATTATGGGACAGTGAGGTGGGTGTATGGGACAGTGAGGTGGGTGTATGGGACAGTGAGTTGGGTGTATGGGACAGTGAGGTGGGTGTATGGACAGTGAGGTGGGTGTATGGGACAGTTAGGTGGGTGTATGGGACAGTGAGGTGGGTGTATGGGACAGTGAGGTGGGTGTATGGGACAGTGAGGTGTATGTATGGGACAGTGAGGTGGGTGTATGGACAGTGAGGTGGGTGTATGGGACAGTGAGGTGGGTGTATGTGACAGTGAGGTGGGTGTATGGGACAGTAAGGTGGGTGTATGGGACAGTGGGGGGGGGGGTGTATGGGACAGTGAGGTGGGTGTATGGGACAGTGAGGTGGGTGTATGGGACAGTGAGGTGGGTGTATGAGACAGTGAGGTGTATGTATGGGACAGTGAGGTGGGTGTATAGACAGTGAGGTGGGTGTATGGGACAGTGAGGTGGGTGTATGGACAGTGAGGTGGGTGTATGGGACAGTGAGGTGGGTGTATGTGACAGTGAGGTGGGTGTATGGGACAGTAAGGTGGGTGTATGGGACAGTGAGGGGGTGTATGGGACAGTGAGGTGGGTGTATGGGACAGTGAGGTGGGTGTATGGGACAGTGAGGTGGGTGTATGGACAGTGAGGTGGGTGTATGGGACAGTGAGGTGGGTGTATGGGACAGTGAGGTGGGTGTATGGACAGTGAGGTGGGTGTATGTGACAGTGAGGTGGGTGTATGGGACAGTAAGGTGGGTGTATGGGACAGTGAGGGGGTGTATGGGACAGTGAGGTGGGTGTATGGGACAGTGAGGTGGGTGTATGGGACAGTGAGGTGGGTGTATGGACAGTGAGGTGGGTGTATGGGACAGTGAGGTGGGTGTATGTGACAGTGAGGTGGGTGTATGGGACAGTAAGGTGGGTGTATGGGACAGTGAGGGGGTGTATGGGACAGTGAGGTGGGTGTATGGGACAGTGAGGTGTATGTATGGGACAGTGAGGTGGGTGTATGGACAGTGAGGTGGGTGTATGGGACAGTGAGGTGGGTGTATGGGACAGTGAGGTGGGTGTATGTGACAGTGAGGTGGGTGTATGGGACAGTAAGGTGGGTGTATGGGACAGTGAGGGGGTGTATGGGACAGTGAGGTGGGTGTATGGGACAGTGAGGTGTATGTATGGGACAGTGAGGTGGGTGTATGGACAGTGAGGTGGGTGTATGGGACAGTGAGGTGGGTGTATGGGACAGTGAGGTGGGTGTATGTGACAGTGAGGTGGGTGTATGGGACAGTAAGGTGGGTGTATGGGACAGTGAGGGGGTGTATGGGACAGTGAGGTGGGTGTATGGGACAGTGAGGTGTATGTATGGGACAGTGAGGTGGGTGTATGGACAGTGAGGTGGGTGTATGGGACAGTGGGGTGGGTGTATGGAACAGTGAGGTGGGTGTATGGGACAGTGAGGTGGGTGTATGGACAGTGAGGTGGGTGTATGGGACTGTGAGGTGGGTGTATGGGACAGTGAGGTGGGTTGGGTGTATTATGGGACAGTGAGGTGGGTGTATTATGGGACAGTGAGGTGGGTGTATGGGACAGTGAGGTGGGTTTATGGGACAGTGAGGTGGGTGTATGGGACAGTGAGGTGGGTGTATGGGACAGTGGGGTGGGTGTATGGAACAGTGAGGTGGGTGTATGGGACAGTGAGGTGGGTGTATGGACAGTGAGGTGGGTGTATGGGACTGTGAGGTGGGTGTATGGGACAGTGAGGTGGGTGTATTATGGGACAGTGAGGTGGGTGTATTATGGGACAGTGAGGTGGGTGTATGGGACAGTGAGGTGGGTGTATGGGACAGTGAGGTGGGTGTATGGGACTGTGAGGTGGGTGTATTATGGGACAGTGAGGTGGCTGTATGGAACAGTGAGGTGGGTGTATGGAACAGTGAGGTGTATGTATGGAACAGTGAGGTGGGTGTATGGGACAGTGAGGTGGGTGTATCGAACAGTGAGGTGGGTGTATGGAACAGTGAGGTGGGTGTATGGGACAGTGAGGTGGGTGTATCGAACAGTGAGGTAGGTGTATGGAACAGTGAGGTGGGTGTATGGGACAGTGAGGTGGGTGTATGGGACAGTGAGGTGGGTGTATTATGGGACAGTGAGGTGAATGTATGGAACAGTGAGGTGGGTGTATTATGGAACAGTGAGGTGGATGTATGGAACAGTGAGGTGGGTGTATGGGACTGTGAGGTGGGTGTATTATGGGACAGTGAGGTGGATGTATGGAACAGTGAGGTGGGTAGGGATGTCCCGGAATTCCGTTCCGGCCGGAATTCCGGCGTTTTTTGCCCGATTCCGGTTCCGGCCGGAATTGCCGGAATGGGGTCAATTCCGGCCGGAATTTTACCGGAATTACAAGGTTCATATCTAGTTTAATAGCTGCAATTAGTTTGTTAAATTATTATTAACATTTGTATATTTTTTAAACAATATTACCAATTAGTTTAAGATACTTTTCAACACTTCTAAAAAAGAATAGAAATAAAGTTGTCTTCGACTGTTAGAGCTAACATTTGGATGCAAGGCAAAGATGCCCCCTGGTTAGCCCCTTCAAACCATTCGTGCTGAATCGAAAACTGCCTTGGCCCACATACAGGGATCGAACCCACGACCTCCAGATAGATTGGAAATCAATGCAACCACTACACCAAGGTGGAAGGAACCTAACTAACCTATGTAACGAGGGAAAATTCACAGCCACCCTGTTTATTACAGCGAATTCAGTCTTGGATGGGTATGTAACACATTTCCAAAAATATTTCTCCTGGTAATCAAACTAAAATGGTCCCACCATCTGTTACACCACTTAAGTAGTATTCATATACAATTCAATTCAAAATAACCCTTTTAATTTACATTAACTAATTAAACCCTTTGTCGTTCTGAAGATATTTTATGAAATGCATCATTAGGCCCCCGTGCTCCACTGGTAAGTCGCTTAGTCAGAATGTCAAAATGAATGGCTCCTGGCTCCATTGGTAACATAAATCATAAGTCATTTGATAAAAAAAATAAGGTGCGACTCACATTTACTGCATATTTATTATACCCAAAGTAACCAATCAGAGGCATCTTGCCGGATATAACAATGATTCATATGTCAAAAGATGGAACATGGGTCATAATCACAGTCGTAACTTACGATTTACCAGTGGAGACGCTCCCATTGAGGAACCAATAATGTGTTCCATAATTTATTCTGACTAAGACTACATAAGACTTACCAGTGGAGCACGGGCCTTGGCGGGTGGTTTTTCCAATTTGCTTATAAAATGGCGTTTTTTAGATTGATTTTACATTATTTTACATTGATCTTACAATATTTTACATTGAATTTAAATTATTTTACATTGATTTTATATTATTTTACTTTGCATTAATTATTAAATAATATGATAATTACAGGAGGCTAAATAAATTGCTAACCTTCTAAAGTTAGCAATGAAACTCGATTAACGATTAACACAATTACAATTACTACTTTAACCTAAAACTAATATAAATATAAAACGTTATTACAATACGTACAGGTCCTGCGAGTTGTCGTTAGTTCAGTCCTGCGCCGTAGGTGCTGCATAATATAGTACTGTAGTTTAATTTCTATTTACAGCAAATCCATTTCTTACCATAAATATATTTATTCCCAGCAATAATTAAACTGTAACATGTGATGCACTAGTGGCCTCGTTTATTGTTTTGGTTCGAATAACATGTCACTGTAACATGCTCCTTTCCCTTAAAGACACCAGGATATTGCACCAAAGGACCTAATGACACGATAGGCCGTAACAAACAGCTCCGGTCATTCTCCACTCCACCCACCTTAATTCCCCCAAGGTTCTGATTCATCTCATTAACAAACTTACTGTAGAAATTAAAAAAATTCATTTGTTTCATAAAAAATTATAAAATATCCTGGGTCATTTAGTGTATTTCACTAATTATAGAAAATTCCGGTTCCGGCCGGAATTCCGGCCGGAATATTCCGGCATGTTGAATTCCGGTTCCGGCCGGAATCAAAATATCGATTCCGGGACATCCCTAGAGGTGGGTATATTGGACAGTGAGGTGGGTGTATGGGACAGTGAGGTGGGTGTATGGGACAGTGAGGTGGGTGTATGGGATAGTAAGGTGGGTGTATTATGGGACAGTGAGGTGGGTGTATGGGACAGTGAGGTGGGTGTATGGGACAGTGAGGTGGGTGTATTATGGGACAGTGAGGTGGGTGTATGGGTCAGTGAGGTGGGTGTATGGGATAGTAAGGTGGGTGTATTATGGGACAGTGAGGTGGGTGTATGGGACAGTGAGGTGGGTGTATGGGATAGTAAGGTGGGTGTATTATGGGACAGTGAGGTGGGTGTATGGGACAGTGAGGTGGGTGTATGGGACAGTGAGGTGGGTGTATGGGACAGTGAGGTGGGTGTATGGGACAGTGAGGTGGGTGTATGGGACAGTAAGTTTGGGACGGGACAGTAAGGTCGGTTGGTGTATTGTCCTTGACGTGGATGTATGCTAGGCTACAATACGGCAGTTGTACGTATATACTCTGTACTGTACAGCACATTACACTAATTTAACAGTTTCTAGCGTACACAAACACAACGGAGAGGCTTAAAACCTTCATTGGCAATATTATGTTAGCGTTACAGGGGACCAACTTTGGGTTGGGTGGGTGGGTGTGGGATGCCGCAAGACCATTGAGTAACTAAGACAACACATTCGAGCATTCTAAGAAAGCTTAAAGGAATGGTTCAGATTCGAACAACATGTTTCACGCAAAATCTTCTTTAACACTTTAACATGTTCCATAAATTTGGTAATAAAAAGCGATAAAGATTCATAGATGTCAATAAAATAATTGGTTATTAATAAATTATTAAGTGGTGGTTGACTAATTAACTAAATAATTTTGTTCCCTTATTTAGGAGACTTCATTTTACCCAAATTTATTGTAATATGGATATGGTCATCAAGTGATCGAAATTTTTCATCATTTGTCCAGCAAGGTGACCCTATCACCATAATTTTAATAAATACTCCTGTTCTAAAATTATTAAAAAAAAATCACATTTTTGACAGATTTTTTCAATTTTTGACCAAAAATTAGTTATAAATATTTCAGCTACAATAAAGAGAATAAAAAAAAGTGGTTATATGGGGTGTTAAGCATCACCCAGTCATCATTCATGCCTAATTTCATACGAATTCGTTTATTTATAGAAAGCCTAGTGGCCCTAGTTGCAATTTGAAATTTATAAATTACATTCGCCAGAATATGCACTTAATGTTTATGGTTAGGGTAATGTAATTATTTTAAATGTTAGAATGTTGTATCAATTTTGTTGCAAGGGTTTTCCGGGTAGGTGATTTTATTTCTAAAGTCAGTTTTTGACAGCGTCTTCAGCTGTCTGTCGTTGCTGTCTGTATGTCCGTCAAAATATAACCGACTGCTGAACAGACAATCAGACAATGTGGATGACATCAAACACGAAAACTGACATTGGAAATGAAATCACCAACCGTGAAAATCCCCATAACAAAATGTTTAGCTAATTGGTATGCAATGCAATGCATTCCTATTTTTTAACAGACAGATCGCTGGACAAACAGAAAAACTGACATACGGATTCTGTTAATTAATCTGATTCTGTAGATTCTGTTAAAAGTCAAAACTGCCGTCGGAAATGAATTCTGCAACCAGGGTAACCCCGTAACAAAACTTTTAGCTAGTTAACAGACAGACAGACAGACCGACAGTCAGACATAATGAACTTATTGAACTTCACTAAAAATGAAAACTGATATCGGAAATAAAATTAGCTCCCAAAAAAACACAACAAATAAGTTTTAGCTAAATGTCCTTATATTTTGACAAGCGAATCGTCCGACAGACAGACTGACATACAGACATGGAGACTTAATAGTTGTCGTTACAGGTGAATACATGATTTTTAGAATGAAATCAGTGGCCAGGAAAACCCCCATAACATAACTTTTAGCTATAATGAATGCTTTTTTATATTTATATTATAGGAAGGGATGTATCATAACAAACACCTCGAAAAATACAGCTTGCCAACACATTGTTTTTATATTTTGACAGACAAACCGTTAGAAACACAATCTCAGAGAGACAGTTTTCAGAGAGTTACACAGAGTAAGGAAGGTTAACATTATCACTTATAACCTTTGACCTACATTAGCTATTAACAAACGGTTTGAATCGACTGAAAAAACAACATTATGAAGAAATCGGCATAAAATGAAGAAACTTTTGAAATCCTCATAAAAATCTGCACCAGAAGGGATTGGAAATTAAAAATTTATATATTTCATTTTACCCGGTGTGTCAATTTTGGGCAAAAAATATTTGAGTAATTTTATTCAAGGGTTCAGCTAATAGTTTATTTTAAGTTTTATTTTCGTTTCTGTGTTTCGTAGACATATACGACAAACCTCTTTGTATTTAACTTTATGGATTACTATCTTTTTTGCAACCGGGAAAAACCCATTGTTACTATAATTTTAAGTATTTCACTAATTCGCAATAGACTCCTATAGTTTGCGCCCCGTTATTTATAGGCAGTTCGACCTGAGGGAACCCCACAACTGTTCCAACCGTTGCTGTAACGTCCTTGTCAACCTCAACCCTTACATCGGTAACTTCGCCGAAATTAAATCAGTTTCCATCAACCCTTGCCATTCCTACCTCCTAGCCGTCGGAGCTAACGACCCATACGTACGGATATACGACCTAAGAATGTTAAAGGTTTGTTTACTGTTATCGAGCTACTATTTTATTTCATTGTTTTATAAATGGGGGGATGGATCTGAGTAATTTAATTTTTTTTTATTTTCGCATTTAATGTAATTTATTTTTTTAGGGCAATTCAAAACTAAAATCGGCTTGTCCATATAATTTTTAGTTATTGAGATATGTGAGAATCTTCAATTGATGCCCCTTTACCAAAAGGAGTGAATTTTTAGTGACATGCATTTGCATACAATGAAGTAGCCCATAATCTGAGGTGTCTCATTGGTCCCCCCCAAGCTTGACACTAGAACAAAGCCGCCCTCTTCTTTGCAGGACAATTGCTTTCGCCGTGAGGACCAGCCAGTGCATAATCTTGTACTTTGGCAGCCTCATGGAGTGAATAAGCATGGTGGACAGCCCATGACTTTCTTGAGACGCATCGTAAAGGACACTGGCCTTGAATATGCGGATGATCGAGCCAAATGTCATGGGTGATAGGGAGTTGTGGCGGGTGCAATTTGCCGACAAGCCGGCACAGCATTTCAATATATGATCGTAATAGTCGTAGTATGAAGTAACAAACCAGGAAAACCCTCTGGTAAAAATTGAAAGGGTTATTCTGCTTTCTTATGCTTTGAAAGTGGAGCTATTTAAATATTCTTTGCATTTTTTTACAGATAATTGGCGTGAAGTTTTCAATTTCAAAGTTGATTATCTCAAAATTATTATTTTGAAACTAAAAAGCTAAAGGCTTTTCATCAGATTATCGAAGATTACCTCTTTTTGGAATGCAGATGCTGGTATTCGTCTTTCAGACACTATATTCATGAAATTTAAAAATTGTTATTTTTACTGTATTTTATGGGGAAAATATAAAAAGTACCTTAATTAATTACCCCCCCCCCCCCCCCCCCCCCCCTCCTCTGTCTCAATCTGTCTCTCCCCCAATCTGTAATGAGTAAGTTAGTGATAAAATAATGTACTTTTTGTACGATATCTGTGTGGATTAATAATAATATTATTTTATGTTGGTATAGCCGCACGCCTTCCCTACAGCTGCTACAACTGACGACCGCAGACCATCGCCTTGTTTCCAAGACGAAAGTTCGGAAGCTGATACTGGGTACCCCTTACCGGGAGATTGTGTACAATATTATATAGCCGGTCATCTCCCTAACAAAATGGCTGACAGGTCTGTCTATATTAGTTTTAGATCATTTGTAATTGATTTATAGAAGGTTTGAAGTGGTGGTTTTTTTAAAACTTACTAAATATGGCTATCAATGCTTATTAAATTCAGCCAGCGCTATACGTGTGAACATACCTTTATAACCCCTCTATTCAAACATCCACCGCACTATTTTTGAATTTCCCTCCTCGCAGACGGAGATATAGGAACCTCGTTAGCACCTATGTAACATTTAGTCCCAACGGACAAGAGGTGTTGGTGAACCTGGGGGGCGAACAGGTTTATATATTCGATGTTCATCAACCCCGGTACCCACAATGCCTCAAAGGTTCCTATATATTGCCTTCCTCTCTCGTAAACGGGGTCTCTAAAGGTCAGTGTTATATTGTATATTCCGGTTCGTACAGAATGAATGGATATTAAGTAATTACTTGTTTATTTGCCAACCGGTAGCGGTAAGGAGTGTTAAGTAAGTGGAAGTCGATTGACTAGGATTTATTGTTATAGAGGCTAATGTGTTGTTATTTTAGAAGTAGCTCAGTTGGTTGTGCGCCGGGCCTGCAATCTATTGGTAGCGGGTTCGATCCCCGCCAGTGTCCACTCATCCTTTCCTACACTGTGGTCGATAAAATGAGTACCAGTTATAATTTCTGGGATAAATTTCTGCAAAGAAAAAAAGTTGTTGTAACGAAAAGAAAAACGATTTTAAACAGGTGATAGAATCACAAATTTTTAAAGAGAAGTTCGTTATTGTTTTGGTTAGAAACAACTGTGACTTTATGTAACCTGTAACCTTTTTCATTCTCATTGGCATAAAACAAACTAAAATTTGTTTTTATATATAATTAATAGGGATGTCCCGGAATTCCGGCGGTATTTGCCCAATTTCGGTTCCGGCCGGAATTGCCGGAAAGGGGTCAATTCCGGCCGGAATTTTACCGGAATTGCCAGGTACCTAACTAGTTTGATAGTTGCAATTAGTTTGTTAAATTATTATTAACATTTGTATATTTTTACAATATTTCAAATTAGTTTAAGATACTTTTCTTCGACCGTTAGAGCTAAGATTTAAGGATAAAAGGCATAGATGCCCCCTGGTTAGCCCCTTCAAACCATTCGTGCTGAATCGAAAATTGCCTTGGCCCACATGCTGGGATCGAACCCACGACTTCCAGATAGATTGGAAATCAATGCAACCACTATATACACCGTGGAACCTAACTAGCCTATCTAACGAGGGAAAATTCACAGCCACCCTGTTTAGTTTATTAAAGTGAATGCAGTCTTGATGGGTATATGTGACACATTTCCAAACAAAATTCACCTGGTAATCAAACTAAAATGGTACGACCATATGTTACATCACGAAATGCATCAATAGGCCCGTACCCCACTGGTCAGAATGTCAAAATGAATGCCTCCTTGATCCATTGGTAACACAAGTCATTTGATAAAAAATATAAGATGCATCTCACACTTACTGCATATTTATACCCAAAGTAACCAATCACAGGCCTCTTGCCGAATATAACACATGATTCATATGTCAAAAGATGGAACATGGGACATAATCACTTGCGACTCATAGGTCGCAACTTACGATTTACCATTGGAGACGCTCCCATTTAAACCAATGTGTTCCATAATTTATTCTGACTAAGACTACAGACTTACTTACCCAGTGGAGCACGGGCCTTAAATAATGGTTTTTCCAATTTGCTTATTACAATTTGCTGATAAAATGGCGTTTTTAGATTGATTTTACAATATTTTACATTGAATTAATTATTAAATAATATGATAGTATTATGATTGGTGTTGTCCAACGTAACATATAGGATTACCCCTAAAGCTTTGCAGCTTTTTCCATGGGTTCCTTTATGTTACTTGGTTACAAATACAATATTACACTACGCTAACCTAAAACCAATGGACACGTACAGGTCCTGCGAGTATAGTAGTGTTATTTCTATTTACAGCAAAGCCATTTCTTACCATAAATCTATTTATTCTTAAAAATAATTAAACTGTAAACATATACTATTGGCCTCGTTTATTATTTTGGTTCAAATAACATGTCACGGTAACATGTTCCTTTCCCTTAAAGACACCAGGATATTGCACCAAAGGACCTAATGACGCGTAATCATAGGTTTTTGGTTAACGTAGGGTTTTAGGTATGAGTCTAAAGGCTAAAACCTAACTTTTGGCCAAAGTTATAGATTTAAAAAAAATGATATATTAAATTCCCTGTCGTTAAATGCCGAAGTACCATCCCGTCCCCATAAACGGCCATAACGACCCAGGTCATTCTCCCCTCCACCCACCTTAATTCCCCCAAGGTTCTGATTCCTCTCATTATCAAACTTGGCTTTAGAAATTAAAAAAATTCATTTGTTTCACAAAAAATTGTAAAGTTTCTTGGGTCATTTAGTGTATTTCACTAATTATAGAAAATTCCGGTTCCGGACGGAATTCCGGCCGGAATATTCCGGCATGTTGAATTCCGGTTCCGGCCGGAATCAAAATATCGATTCCGGGACATCCCTAATAATTAATAATTAATTAATTATGAATATAAAAGTTAATAAGGAGTTTACCAGAGTCAAACGCATCAGGATCGGGTTTCTTTCATTTAACATTGTCCCTGGTAAAGTTTGTATTCTGCGGATCCGTGCTCTGCTAAATCTACTGAATTCAGAACCGAGTGTAATACCCGAGCGGATATCCGTGATCTACCCCCATTAAATAAAGAATAAAACTCCGATTTTTAGTACTAGACCACCGTGTGGGGGGTGCCGCACCACCCCCCCCCCCCCCCGCTCCTTAATCACCATAGGATGTAAGAATTACAACCAAAACAATACACTAGTCCAAAAAAAACGCAGTTTCCGAGTAGCCTAGCAACACAAAGCCAACCATTTGGTTTTTATTTCGGTCGTTTTGATTTATCAATAAATCAGTAACAGAAAGATAAAAAACCTCGTATAACAACCTTAAATCACATAAACGAATTGTGCAGTTCGTGTTCTAGTTCCCTATAATAATAATATCGTTGATTTTTTTAATCTAATTTCATACGCGAAAAAAATAAACTGTGTTTCGGTTGCGATTATTTTCTTCCATTAAATTAAATAAATATTGAAATGTGTTGGTTATTAAATATGAAAGTGCGAATTGTGAAAAGCGTTAAGGGACCGTGCACAATGATGTCACGGTCGAGGGGGGGGGGGGGGGGGGGGGGGGGGTAGGGTAGGTATATTTGTGACGTCACAATAGCACTTTGGTCAACAAATAAAAAATAAAATACATCAACGGCCAAAGTGAAATCTATTCAAGTGATAAAGTGATAAAGTGTTAATTCTAAGACGAAGAACACCACATTGACTGGGCAGATAAGGACGAGGTAGAGTTAAACCCAGGAAGCAATAGTGCCAAGGAAGCAAGGCACAATAGTGCCACTTCCGGTGCCACAACTGGTGCACTTCCGGGGTGATCGATGTCGAAACTCAGATGTCGTCATTCCCATGGGAGTGAATATGTGGGGTGTTTTCCTTGTTTAGTAATTGTGTACGCAGCTGAATTAATGATGTTGTGACATTTATTAATAACATAATAATTTCAAATTGAACATGTTTTATTAACTATACTGGTATTTTTTGTGACGTGACGTTCAAGGGGGGGAGGGGGCGGGGTTACAAAATTCGTGACAGATGGTAACAGAGGGGGAGGGTGAGTCGGAAATCGTAAAAAAAATGCGTGACATAATTTGTGCACGGCCCCTAACAGAAAGATAACAAATAACCCGTATAACAACACTTAAATAACATAAACGAATTGTGCAGTTCGTGTGCTGTGCTGTGCGGTGCTACAGTGTTCACACCGCGCCTATATTATTTTCAGGTATTTATTTATTTTTTATTATTGTTTTTAAAACTTATTGTTTATTTTCTTAATAATATTTCGTTAAAAACGTATTCTAAAATATTGTGTTCCCGACAGAGCTTGGTGACGCTTCCTCGCCAATCGGGGGCACTAATGGATTCCGAAAACATCTGGCATATGGCGCTACTGGTATACACGTAGACCAACACGGCTACAAGCGGCGGTAAGTTTAGACGACGTTAATAATTCTTATAACATTTTGTTGGGTGTAGCTTTGCAAAGTCGGGAATGACGTCCAGCTGGGATCGAACTGGTGACCACCGCGGTTGGAAGTCTGGCGCTCTAACCATTCAGCTAGTGGCTCATGTGAAGTATAGAGCTGGAAATACTATCTGATACCTTGAATGTCCGCAATTTACCTCCTCATGGCCTCCCATATGTCAATACCATCATATTCTGCCATTGACTGCTAGTACTGTAGGGTTGAGCACAGTGGCAGTAGGTGATGGTATAGACAGATGGAAGGCCGTGAGGAGGTAAATTGCGGACATACAAGGTATCAGATAGTATTTCTAGGTCTATATTTTACCTGAACCGCTAGCTGAATGGTTAGAGCGTCAGACTTCCAACCCGGAGGTCACCAGGGTATTAGTACGTTTGAACGACACTAGCCAAACAAGCCTAAAATCAGATAAATAATGGTACCGGTACCGGTATAGCAGTATTGTGCACCACCTTGCGGATTGCATGGACATTATTTATTAAGTTCTTTGAAGGGAATGTATTATTTTAATGTAATTTATATTACTACTATTACTATTATTTACTAGCTTAATTACCGTATGTAGGGCTAATATTTTAGCTTAATCTATTAGTTTAATTACGATTTACTGTGCGCGTACGTAATCTTAATTACATTCTACCGTAAAACATTACCAATATTATAATTAATATTTACTCCGACTGGGGGTGTATCTTATTGTAAAAAAATATTACAAGCTGACAAGCTAATAATGCTGTTGCGATACGGTTGTTTATTTCATATGTTGGCCCTGAAAAGGGCCGTTTGGGTTGGTTATGGTATACATTCAGCAAGGGCAGTAATGTTTGAAAAATGCAAGGAGATTTGAGAAAGGTCGTTCGCGATTTAAAAGTCTCCACCGAAATTATGCCAGGTGGCCAGCAATATGTTGCGGATGACTGACGTCTTTAAGTGGCCCCACATCGACTCTATATATACGTTGAGTGTGAGTGCCTGTCGCACTCACCCACTCTAACGAATGGTTGACGGTTTCATGTTTGTAGGTCCCTGTTCCGTTGGTAGCAGACCACGGGTTGGTGGCGTTTGTTATGCCAACATTCACACCCCGAATCGACTCTTCTCAAACCACGTTCCAGAACGTGCAGTTCGCTTGTCAGCTTGTTCTTATTAGAGCAACGCCAAACAAGCCGCATGAATCCCCTGTCCTTCACCAGCGCAATTTTAGATTGCGCAGTACAACCCGGAAATGGCGGAAAAGGACAAAGACGTAGGGATGGTTGCCCATTTTGTTGTAGAGTTCGGGGGAGAAGCTCCACGCTTTGTGCAAACTCAATAGCGCGCTCCTCAGTCTCGATAAGTTTCCAAGTACACGAGTACAGTACACTAACAGTAGGCCCAGTAAGTAACAGTAGGCCTAACAATACTGATATACCGGTACCGGTAACAATTTTTATCAGTTTCTATCTGATTTCAGGATTGTTTGGCTAGTGTCGTTCAAACGTACTAATACCGGTCACCAGTTCTATCCCACCTGGACGTCATTGCCGACTTTGCAAAAGCTGTACCAAACAAAAAGTTATAATAAAATGAAACCACTAATTCACCCATAACATCAATAATGAATGAATAATTATTGTATTGCGTTGAACTTTTTAATTTGTCATTTTGGTTTATTTTCCTGATGTGTGTTGTTAATCCCATCCCACCTGCTATGTAGATAAAGTTAACTAATTAAGTCTATTTAGCAGGTCTATAATGACGATGATGATCCTTTTACTTTATATGACAATAAAGAAATGAATTAAATGTTATTATGGATCGATAGGACTGAGTCATTAGTCTAACTCGTTTACAATAATTAATTACATTTTCAAATATATTTACGTATTTGTTATATGTGTGTAAACGTTCAGTTAGATAACCGTATTTTTATTTTTCATTTGATTATTTTAATAACAGCTTTCAATCAATTATTGTGCGTAATTTGTGATATTCGTAACAAATTTGTGATTCATCGATTACTCGGTCAAAAAAACCAAAATTGCGTTTTAATCTGATTCTAAACCAGAATTTGATGGTGATTCCAGATCTGAAACAGAATTTTACTCATCAACTTTCGATAAATAATTAAAAAATATATTTTTTTGCATATCATGTATCAAAATAATATATTAATTAACCACGGAATGTGACACTCCCGCCATTAACGGGCCTTTTTTTATGTAAGCCCTGACCTGAGAGGCATGAGATCAAAGTAAATTTATAACATTTATAAACTACAAAATAAGATTAAGCGACCCCTATGTTGTTATATTTTTGTATTTAGGAAGTGTGTGGGGGCTGATAACCTCCCTGAACGGATAGCGATGATAAAGTCCCGCGCTAACCAATTGTTTTCGGACCAGCGGTACACCGAAGCGATATCGCTCTACAGTCACGCCATTCTAATTAACGACAACATTCCAATACTCTACGGTAACCGAGCGGCCGCCTTTATGAAACGCCGTTGGTGAGTCAGTTAATGTTACGATGTTTATTTGTGTTAATTTTCCCATTTTTAATATTATTCTGTTCCATTATTGATGGAGTCCAAATCATGTTCTATACAATATTGACTCTAGTTTATTGTTTTGGTTGGAGTTAGCTGCCTTTGTAACCTGTTCCTTTCCTTACCTTTAATTGATTATTAATATTAATGTATTAGCCCAGTCTTCTCGTGGTAATAATATAGTCAATAATATTCAATCGCTTATTGAAATTTTTTGTAAACAATAAATATTGTTTTTATTTTGTTTTTTTTGCTTTAGGGACGGCGACATTTACTCTGCGTTGAGGGACTGCCACTCCGCACTGTCGTTGGACCCCGGACATGTAAAGGCGCACTTCCGGCTCTGTCGTTGCCTCTACGAACTCGCCTGGGTAGAGGAAGCCCGAACCGCACTGACCCACTTCGTGGACAAGTTCCCCGCCAACTCCCGCAGTCCCACATTCGATCAACTTCGTGATGAAATAGACGCCGCACTGGTTAAAGGTTGGTCGCGCCTCGCGCGGAGAAAACCTGAACAATTTATTTGTTTTCAAAATAATACGGCAAATTAACGAATTTACTGATCAGCATTATTCACTTCTCTTAAATGCAGATTGACCGAGGGGGGGGGGGGGGGGGGGGGTGCTATACTATTGGTATTGACTACGTTTATTGTTTTCGTTTAGAATATCTTACCGCTGTGCTCTAACTCGCTGTTTTATCTTTATTGATAATACAAATTGTTAATGAGGTGGGATTTTCGTAAATAAATTTTTACACTTTAAATTGTAATTATTGAACTCGATTTTGGATATGAATGACTATGATGATCCTTTGACTTTATATGACAATTAAAAAATGAATTTAGAGTTTTATTTGGATCGATAGGACTGAGTCATTTCGTTTGCGTTTGATTAATTTGCGCGAATAATTAAAGTCTTTTGGTATATCATTTTTGTCATAAATATTAAATATTGTGTCAGTGAAATAAAATATTATGTCAGTAAAACCCAATTGTAAATTCGAACGTATTAATGACGGAAATATCTTGGCAGGTATAACAATAACCCATTGCCTTAAATCCACATCTTTCCGGAGGTCGTGGGTTCGATCCCCGCATGGGCCAGAGCAGTTTTCGCTTCGGCACGAATGCTTTGAAGCTCTGCCTTGCATCTTTAAGTGGTAACTAAATGAGTCGTTGTGTCAAGTACAATGCACACATCTCCAACCAGACTCTATACAACATTGGAAGGTTTCCATTAGTCTCCCCTAGCTTGACACTAGAACAAAATCGCCTCCGCTTTGCAGGACATTGCTTTCGCCGTGAGGACCAGCCAGTGCATAATCTTGTACTTTGGCAGCCTCATGGAGTGAATAAGCATGGTGGACAGCCCATGACTTTCTTGAGACGCATCTTAAAGGACACTGGCCTTGAAGATGCGGATGATCTAGCAAATGTCATGGGTGGTAGGGAGTTGTGGCGGTGCAATTTTGTAGACAAGCCGGCACAGCATTCTTAAAAATGCAGCTGCAATGCAGCATGCCGATCGTAGTAGTAGTAGTAGTAGTAAATGAGTACTGGAGTTTCCTCTGGGGAGTATAGTTCTGGGGGACCGCACTGGAATTAAGAATTAAGTCTTATTAGGTCTTCAGACTTTGTGCGTAATCCCTGTCCTAGCCGGTCATTCTTGGTAGCTGATGTATTTTCCCATTTACTACGGGTGCTGGATGGGATGGGGGTTCGGTGGATGAGCGATGGCTGGGTTAGGGTCTGCTACTGCTTATGAGAGAAGCGTCGTCTGTATTCTAACCTAAGGGGGTTGGGGTCACTAATTGATTTCCACCCCCTTATTTAGGAGACTGGATTTTATACAAATTAATTCATGCTTTGCACATTAAATGTGCATAGCATGAATTAATTTGCAAATTTTGCACATTTTATGTATTCAAAAGGAGGATAAAACAATTTCAAAAACATTTTTCGAAATTATTATTTTCTACCTAATTAACATAATTTATGCAATTATTTTTTAAAATCCACAGGATCTTAGATGGATGGTCTTAAAGAGCCCAAAATTTCATCATTTTTGTGCACAATGTGGTCATGAAACGACTGTATTACCAGAATTTTGATAAATGCTCATGTTCAAAAATTATTTGGAAAAAAGTTGATTTGCCAGCTTTTTTGACATGCTTTGCCATTTTTTACCTAAATTTGACACTTTTTTTACATATATTTCCCCAACCACAAACAAAATGAAAAAATGGTAATATGAGGTGTTATGCATCCATCACCCAATCATCATTCATGCCACATTTCCACTCGTTCATTTTTGTAAGAACCTTTGCTATTTGAAATTTATAAATTGGATTCGCCAGTAAATACATATTAATGTTTATGGTTAGGGTAATAATAATTAATTGAAATGTTACCCAACCCAGCTGAACATTTTATTTCAAGGGTTTTCCGGGCCTGTGATTTCATTTCTAAAATTAGAAATCAGTTTTCTCATCTGTCTGAATTGCTGTCTGTTCTGTCCGTAAAAATATGACCGACATCTGAACAGACAATGTGGATGACGTCCATGAAAACTGACATCGGAAATGAAATCAGCGACCAAAAAAACCACAACAAATAAGTTTTAATAAGCTTAATAAGCTTTTTTAACAAACGGTTTGAAGTTTTGAAATCCTCATAATATCGGAAGGAGGAAAATGAAAAATCTACTTCTTCTTTCGGAATTGGTGAACCCCCCCCCCCCCCCCCCCCGTAAACATAAATAAATAATTGGTAGGGATAGGGACTATGACTATGATGATCCTTTGACTTTATATGACAATAAAAATGGAATTAAAGTTTAATTTGGATCGATAGGACTGAGTCATTAGTCAACTAGTATCAGTAATTGTTCCGTGAGGGCTGTACATTTAATATCGTTACAGCGAAAAACGTGTCATTTTGAGGTTAAAATTCTGCCATTATTTATTCTACCGACTGGAGAATTGTTGCACTGCTGGAGAAGTAAAGACGATGTCTTACCAGATCTACTTACAAAGAAAGCGTAGTCGTGGACGACCGGCCATTACATATATAGACCAACTTGAAAGGGATACTGAACTTGGGAGAAACGAAATTGCGACAACTATGGAGAATCGGGAAGCCTGGAAGGATCTCATTTCCACTGTCCGAGTTCGCTCGACCTAGTAGTAGTAGTAGTAGTATAGTTGTCGCAATTTCGTTTCTTTCGTTTCTCCCAAGTTCAGTATCCCTTTCAATATCTAGATCAGATCTATATTTAAATGGGAAAGAAGTCGAAATGATGCCGTTCGTGGCGTATCCATAGTTATAACTTCAGGGATAATGACTGTAGAAAGGGTCTAATGCCACGGTTAACGAAAACAGTTTCTATTTATATGGCCATTTCATCCTCACGGACGTTTTCAATAAATAAATTAAAATAACATTAAAACACAATTTATAAACCTAAACCATAATATTAAATTTAACATACGGTACAACCAATTATTATGTCACCAAATTCCGATATAGACAGTGTGATAGGATGTATTATATTAACATATTTAGATTTATCGTGATACTGTATGTAGGCCTAGAGATAGAATTGTAGGCTACATGTGTTGTTAAGGTATTAGACGTTCAACTGTTAAAAATTTAAAAAATAAAAATAAAAAGGGTGCTAAATATCATCTATCATACTGTCTACTATCATATAATAATACTAATTATAATAATAATATCACATAAACTATCATACTATCTATATCGGAATTTGGTGGCATAATAATTGGTTGTACCGTACCTTAAATTTAATATTATGATTTAGGTTTATAAATTGTGTTTTAATGTTATTTTGATTTATTTACTGAAGACGTCCGTGAGGATGAAATGGCCATATAAATAGATTATAGATTATAAATAGATTATCATCACAAATCCCAGTTAGGTGCTGTCCAAGGAGAGTGGTATAGAGATGTATGATTTTCATATTGCTGCAATTGAAAGCATTGTACAGGATTCGACATTTATTGTGTGTTATCATTTGTTCTAGATCATTGCACCCTATTAATTTATACAAGACCGTGTTTGATATGTAATTCCCCTTCCCCAATATGCTGTATGTGAGCAGTTGTAATTGCTTCAATTTTATCCTGTATGTACTTTTCCTGGCTGATGTGGTAGGCCAATTTAAGATCATCTTTAGCTTTCTCAACCTTGTTAATATTTTCGGTTGTTGGTTGTTCGGTTTTAACTTTGTAGGCTATCTTAAGATCTTCTCTCTTACAAGTAACCTCAGAGTTTTGCCATGGCACATACTGTTTTCGTTTGGGCGCGACAACTATAGAGATCGGGAATCCTGGAAGGATCTCATTTCCACTGTCCGAGCTCGCTCGACCTAGTAGTAGTATCGGTGCTTAGATCGACGGGAAACATGAGCACATAATTCCCGGTACCTGATGTATTTCCCAATATATACGGGTGGATGGGATGGCGAGCGGTGGCTACGGAGTGCGGCGCACGCAGTTGGTTAGGATGAGGTCTGGTGGGGTCCATTTGCCCATGAGAGAAGCGTCGAGTTTATCTTTAAACCTAAATAATTGATAGATACTATTCTACTAATGACTATGATGATCCTTGGACTTTATATGACAATCAAGAATGAATAAAAGTTTAAAACGCATTTATATAGGACTGAGTCATTAGTTCAATAATTGTTCCGTTTATGTATACTGTACAGTGTATAACCGAGCATACAATACAAGTCGGTGGCACCCTACCCGTTTTCGTCGATTTTTGTATTTTCCCTGTTTTTTTTTCAGGTAAATGCGAACGTTCCCGTGACTCGAACGGCCACTCCCCAATGCGAAATGAGTCGGTAGAGGAACGCGGTTTGGAACGCGACGCTTACGATTACAAACTACGTTATTGCGGTCATTGCAACACAACCACTGATATTAAGGAGGCCAATTACTTCGGCTCGTTAGTATTCCGTATAATATCGTTATATTAGAGCCATTTATTGTTTCTGAACAATATGTTTCAACTGTGGCTCTTGTTTGTACTGCGACGCAAGATTATGTATCGTTAAATTTCTTAAAAAATGAGGTGTTGTCTTAGGTAGATTCGGTTAAATATATGTTAGAAAATATATAAATTTTGATAATAATTTAACAAACTAATTGCAACTATCAAACTACACTGAAAGAAGTAACTGGCGTTTTTTTACTAAAAAATCACCGGTTTTCCAAAAAAGTTGCGCTTAAAGTGCAACACCAGAACGAGGCGCTTTTTTGGAAAACCGGCGGTTAAAAATTTCAAATAAACTAACGCTTATTAGGATTATAGTTGCTTATCAAACCTGCAGTTATAAAATTAATAAGTGGTTGTTTAATTTTTATAAGATGGCCTTTTTCTTGAATAACACGGACTTTCTATTTGGACGAGATCCTCTTGTTTGATAAAAGAATGCCAGTTGCTTGAATAAAAGTGGCAGTTTGAATATAAAAAATGGCATTTTTCTTGAATAACACGGACTTTCTATTTGGACGAGATCCTCTTGTTTGATAAAAGAATGCCAGTTGCTTGAATAAAAGTGGCAGTTTGAATATAAAAAATTGCATTTTTCTTGAATAACACGGACTTTCTATTTGGACGAGATCCTCTTGTTTGATAAAAGAATGCCAGTTTCTTGAATAAAAGTGGCAGTTTAATATAAAAAATGGCATTTTTCTTGAATAACACGGACTTTCTATTTGGACGAGATCCTCTTGTTTGATAAAAGAATGCATGTTGCTTGAATAAAAGTGGCAGTTTAATATAAAAAATGGCATTTTTCTTGAATAACACGGACTTTCTATTTGGACGAGATCCTCTTGTTTGATAAAAGAATGCCAGTTGCTTGAATAAAAGTGGCAGTTTGAATATAAAAAATGGCATTTTTCTTGAATAACACGGACTTTCTATTTGGACGAGATCCTCTTGTTTGATAAAAGAATGCATGTTGCTTGAATAAAAGTGGCAGTTTGAATATAAAAAATGGCATTTTTCTTGAATAACACAGACTTTTTTCACAGACGTTTGGCAGTTTGATTATAGAAAGATTGAACATATGCACATATCAAGTTACCTATGCTATAGAAAACACCTATGGAAACATAAATGCTGTAGAAAACAGCTATGGAAACACAGCACAATTATATAAGTGACACAATTAAACACAATAACACAGACTTTTTTCACAGACGTTGGGCAGTTTTATTATAGAAAGATTGAACATATGCAGATTTCAAATTACCTATGGAAACACAAATGCTATAGAAAACAGCTATGGAAACACAACACAATTAAACACAATCAAGTAGCACTATATTTATGTAGATATATATATATCGTTATTTAATAACCTGAACTCCTCCCATTTATATGAGCAGCAAAAACAAACTCACTGGCAATTTATATATATCCCCCGTTATAGAGGTAAACTATACTAATCAAGGGGGGTGATGAGCACGAAATGGCCTAATGGGTTTCAAAATGGTTTATGATTCAATTTAGAAAATATAAAAATAATACGATATAGATGTATATAATATAGGTACAAATATAAATAAATAAAAATAATTAAAAATATATAATACCGGCAAAAAATAATTGAAATTATTATACAAATAAAAAATATTGTTTAAAAACCTGTTGATCATTACAACAGTAATGGGTAGGTATATATTATAAGGTATATATATATAACCGTATATATATAATTGAAATGAGTTCGCCACTGAGGATAAACTTCTCGATAAAAAATGATGTTAATTTCCCAAATTTTCGAATATATTTCATATCCTTCATCAGGGTTAATAATAAACAAATAACTAAAACAGATAACTAAAAACAGCCTACACCTACCCACTCAACCCAAATATAAATTCTCCAGTGAAAAGACAGAATTACCAAAAAAACAACAAAAAATGCAGAAATGTGTTGGGCCTATCAGACTAAAATTACATAAATTACTACTCTGTCAAACAATTTTCCCTGTATTATATAATAGTTTAGCACCAAAGCCAATTAACAATAATAATCAAAAATGTCGAATTATATAGTATATAATCCACTTGTTCCGTGACTGACTGACATGCACCCTACTGTACTGCCATACCTAGACTACCAGACCCTCTCCAGAAATCAACCCGGCTTAACGCCTAATCTACAGCTGTTTGACTGCTGCACGATGTACCGGTACCTAGACCAGCTACCGTAGTGCTGTACATATGTACCAACTTCAAAAAGTAGATGTGGGGGCAGGCCACAAAGTACGTGTGAAGCACCCAGTTCCGTAAATATGAATTCCCGTGTATGTACTGTATGTTACGACCGTATATATATATATAATATATATACCCTATAACTTTATTGTAGCTGTATCGGTAATGGTAGGTACTTTAAACAACGATATACATTTGTTGTTCACCTAAAAATCAATGATAATTATTCATTGTTTTCTATATCGCCTAGTGCCAATATAAAAGAATTTGGGGTATTGGCCTTACGAACAGAGAACTTGTCTTTATACTCAATATAAGGGAGAATATATTCCGGGGTATTCTTCACCCATAAAAATTTTTGGTTCCGAAAAAGTATACATATTTGTATTCGCCCCCAAATTTCCCTTTAGTGGGTTTAGGAAAATGTGCGTTAGGCGCGACTATACCAGGATACGCGCTGGCCATGGGTTATCCTTCTTCGACATTTTCGCCCAAACAAGGGACCCGCTATCGTTCTCTGCAGACGAATCTTCCGGAGAGAGATCATCAGATGAATCAGATCCGCGTTGCTCGTTCTCAGCATCAGAGGAGGAGATCCCATCTCCAGACTCATCGTCTGACTCCTCAGAACTCGAATGAATCATATGAATGAACTTCCACCTTTCTTACGTTTATTACCCCTTAGGGTTCGTTCTTTTGTTGCAACAGCAACATCAAAGTGACTCTTTATGTACAGTATCAGCAGACGCAACAGGTTCTTCATGTGGCTCAGTGGCAACACAAACTCTGAAACTGGAGCTACTATCTTAGCGTTAACATTGACAGCTTCACCAAGAGAGTCCTTCTTGGATCTGGACTTCACTGGATACGCCTTGTTAAGTCGGCATTGGGTTGGGAGTATTTCCCTCGAAAAACCGCTGTGACGTCATTTTTCATTTTCATTTTCCTGTCACCTGTCACGCTGTTTGTTAGGCTATAGTATAGGCCTGGTAGTCTGGTATTACAACCACTCAGTCAGCCAGTTTGTCATTTGTACAGAATTTGTACGGTGCATTCATTGACTGATTGAATAGGCCTACCAGCCTTTGTACCTAACTGCCCTACTGCATACTGCATACTGGTACTACAACTACAGTCTGACAGTACGGTGCGTAGAGTAGGCAGGTAGGCCTAGTCCTCGAGCTGTAGAGTAATGATGTAGGCCTCTAATGCAGTAATGGGACATGCATGTTACATTGTTGCACTGTTACAGGTATGTACACATACAATCGTACCTGCAGGCGACAGCGGGCAGCGGGCAGACCAGTAGGCTACACTCTGATACTGTCAGACACTATCGTATGACAGTATTAGGGTTGGTGGGGGTGTATAGATAGTAGATCCCCCCATATGCTGTGCTGTATGCAAGATGGTCCGGTACCAAAAGCCTATTGCAGTATTGCCTCTGATAACTGTACCACATTACAGTGTATTACCGGTACTGCTGTACTGTGTGTGATGCAGTACTGCAGTACTGTCACCTCATACAGGCCTTTCCTGCCTTATACACTACCGGTAAGCTATTAACTGACTGGGCAGAAGGCCCTCTCTTTAAGAACCAACCAACCAATCAAAATGAAGAATTATGATCCTACCATATGGGCAAAATAAGGGCGCTATTAAGGCTAATACTGGTTGAAGTTGTTTTTTGTAAACAAACTCATTATTATATAATATAAATAAAGTGGCCGTTTTTAAATCATTTCCCATATTAATAGAAAAATATTAAATCGAAATAATAAATTTACTGTTTATTGGCCATTTATTCACAAGAAGCCAATCAAAGAAATAAAATTCCGCTTTCCATATCAAACCCAATATTAATCTAAGACAGATACATACACAAGAAATACATTTACCAAAATATGTGTGTGTGTTTTTTATTAATAAGAATGACTTTGATGTATTTCACTATCACTTCTAGTAAAAGTACCTCTTCTTATTTATAAATGGCATTTCTTTTGCCAAAATTACATTCAATATATCAAATTCGCCAAGATGGAATTTGCGTCCAGTTTCCCCCTGTCTCTAAATTTGAATAAGCAGGACTTTGACGTATTTAACTGCCACTTCTAACAAAAGTGCATCCTTCTTATTTAAAATTGGCGATTTTCTTACTAAACTGGCAGTTAAGTTGAATAAAAATAAAGTGGCAGTTTCCAATCTCAAACCTCCAAAAGTGCTACTTATTTGACAAAGTATAGTTTATTTTTTAATTTCACTATCACTTCTAGAAAAAGTGCCTCTTCTTATTTATAAATGGCAATTCTCTTGCTAAAATGCCACTCAAAGAAATAAAATGCCACTCATAGAAATAAAATGCCACTCATAGAAATAAAATGCCACTCATAGAAATAAAATGCCACTTTCTCATTTAAAACCCAAAATTAATTTAAGAATTGCTACTTATTTACCAAAAGGAGTATGTTTTTAATGGCACGGTTTAAAAACCAACTGTTTTTCCTTAAATTTGAATAAGCAGGACTTTGACGTATTTAACTGCCACTTCTAACAAAAGTGCATCTTCTTATTTAAAATTGGCGATTTTCTTACTAAACTGGCAGTTAAGTTGAATAAAAATAAAGTGGCAGTTTCCAATCTCAAACCTCCAAAAGTGCTACTTATTTGACAAAGTATAGTTTATTTTTTAAAGGCTCAGTTTACAAATATAAACAGTCACTTTATTTTTATTAAATAAACATGAATTTGAAACATATAAGTATCACTTATCAAAAAAAGTGCCGCTTCCATTTAAACAGCTAGTTTAAATCATAACTGCCACTTCATTCATCATGCGTCAGAATATTATAACATCAACTTTAAATATATAACAGGCACTTTTTCAGAAATCAAAATTTTTCTATTTTATTTTTTTTATTTAAGTGGATGAAAAAAATAAGTGGCACTTATAAAATTACGAACAGCTCGTTTTATATCGGAAGTGGATGTTTTAAAAAAACAGGCAGATACTTTTTTCAGTGTAGTTAGCCACCTGTAAATTCCGGCCAGATTATCCCCATCCGGCAATTCCGGTCGGCACCGGAATCAGGCAAAAACCGCTGAAATTCCGGCCGGATCGTAATTCCGGGACATCCCTGGACAACATTATTCTAGTGTGGCTCTTGTTTGTGCTGGTACAATATTATTCTAGTGTGGCTCTTGTTTGTGCTGGTACAATATTATTCTAGTGTGGCTCTTGTTTGTGCTTGTACAATATTATTCTAGTGTGGCTCTTGTTTGTGCTGGTACAATATTATTCTAGTGTGGCTCTTGTTTGTGCTTGTACAATATTATTCTAGTGTGGCTCTTGTTTGTGCTTGTACAATATTATTCTAGTGTGGCTCTTGTTTGTGCTGGTACAATATTATTCTAGTGTGGCTCTTGTTTGTGCTTGTACAATATTATTCTAGTGTGGCTCTTGTTTGTGCTGGTACAATATTATTCTAGTGTGGCTCTTGTTTGTGCTGGTACAATATTATTCTAGTGTGGCTCTTGTTTGTGCTGGTACAATATTATTATAGTGTGGCTCTTGTTTGTGCTGGTACAATATTATTCTAGTGTGGCTCTTGTTTGTGCTTGTACAATATTATTCTAGTGTGGCTCTTGTTTGTGCTGGTACAATATTATTCTAGTGTAGCTCTTGTTTGTGCTTGTACTATATTATTCTAGTGTGGCTCTTGTTTGTGCTGGTACAATATTATTCTAGTGTGGCTCTTGTTTGTGCTGGTACAATATTATTATAGTGTGGCTCTTGTTTGTGCTGGTACAATATTATTCTAGTGTGGCTCTTGTTTGTGCTGGTACAATATTATTATAGTGTGGCTCTTGTTTGTGCTGGTACAATATTATTCTAGTGTGGCTCTTGTTGGTGCTGGTACAATATTATTCTAGTGTGGCTCTTGTTTGTGCTTGTACAATATTATTCTAGTGTGGCTCTTGTTTGTGCTTGTACAATAATATTCTAGTGTGGCTCTTGTTTGTGCTGGTACAATATTATTCTAGTGTGGCTCTTGTTTGTGCTTGTACAATATTATTCTAGTGTGGCTCTTGTTTGTGCTGGTACAATATTATTCTAGTGTGGCTCTTGTTTGTGCTGGTACAATATTATTCTAGTGTGGCTCTTGTTTGTGCTTGTACAATATTATTCTAGTGTGGCTCTTGTTTGTGCTGGTACAATATTATTCTAGTGTGGCTCTTGTTTGTGCTTGTACAATATTATTCTAGTGTGGCTCTTGTTTGTGCTTGTACAATATTATTCTAGTGTGGCTCTTGTTTGTGCTGGTACAATATTATTCTATTGTGGCTCTTGTTTGTATGCTGGTACAATATTATTCTAGTGTGGCTCTTGTTTGTGCTGGTACAATATTATTCTAGTGTGGCTCTTGTTTGTGCTTGTACAATATTATTCTAGTGTGGCTCTTGTTTGTGCTTGTACAATATTATTCTAGTGTGGCTCTTGTTTGTGCTGGTACAATATTATTCTATTGTGGCTCTTGTTTGTATGCTGGTACAATATTATTCTAGTGTGGCTCTTGTTTGTGCTGGTACAATATTATTCTAGTGTGGCTCTTGTTTGTGCTTGTACAATATTATTCTAGTGTGGCTCTTGTTTGTGCTTGTACAATATTATTCTAGTGTGGCTCTTGTTTGTGCTTGTACAATATTATTCTAGTGTGGCTCTTGTTTGTGCTTGTACAATATTATTCTAGTGTGGCTCTTGTTTGTGCTGGTACAATATTATTCTATTGTGGCTCTTGTTTGTATGCTGGTACAATATTATTCTAGTGTGGCTCTTGTTTGTGCTGGTACAATATTATTCTAGTGTGGATCTTGTTTGTGCTTGTACAATATTATTCTAGTGTGGCTCTTGTTTGTGCTTGTACAATATTATTCTAGTGTGGCTCTTGTTTGTGCTTGTACAATATTATTATAGTGTGGCTCTTGTTTGTGCTGGTACAATATAATTCTAGTGTGGTTCTTGTTTGTATGCTGGTACAATATTATTCTAGTGTGGCTCTTGTTTGTGCTGTACTAGATGTAGCAACCTGCTTATTTCCACAGCAATGGACAATATATCGTTGCTGGCTCCGACGATGGGTCTTTCTTTATTTGGGAGAAACATTCCACCAACTTAGTTAAGGTTATGAGGGGCGATGAATCTATTGTGAACTGTCTACAACCTCACCCTACTAACTGTATCCTAGCAACCAGTGGTATCGACCACGTGGTTCGACTATGGAGTCCACGCCATGAAGTAAGTACTTATCTACACATATTCGTATATATATATCGTACACATATTTTTTATATACATCTAATATTTATAATACTTTTATGCTTCGAGAACATTTTCCTTAGCTCATTTTCTAAACAGATGTGCCACATGAATCAGGACGGGAATCGAATACGAGAGTTTTCATGGCGTCTGACACTGTGTGTAACACGTGAGTAATTAATTTGATTTTCCTCTTCTAACAGGACAATGCAGTGGAGGACGAACGATTGGTAGAAGATAGTATAAAGGCTGCGACAGCCAATCAGAAACGGATGAATGCAGACCCCTTGGAGGTGATGTTAATGAACATGGGTTACCGGTTGACGGCTGGGGGTTCCAGTACGACTGACTCGGAAGACAGAGTGGGGGGCGGCAGCAACGAGGGGGATGATGACTCGGCGTCGTCTGTACAGTGCAGCACCTCGTAGTGAAGGTGGGGAACAGCTGATGTGAAAGAGGAACACTGACGGTGTTAAAGAGGAACACTGACGGTGTGAAAGAGGAACACTGACGGTGTGAAAGAGGAACACCGACGGTGTGAAAGAGGAACACCACCGGGAGAGAAGAACACCGCTGGTGTGTGAGAGGAACACCGACGGTGCGAGGGGAACACCGCCGGTGCGAGGTGAACACCGCTGGTGCGTGAGGAACACTGCCAGTGCGTGAGGAACACCGCCGGTGCGAGAGTAACACCACCGGTGCGAGAGATGCTCCATTACTAAGACTCTCACTTATTTGCTCAAGCCTCCCACTATTTAATTTATTGTGCTTTCAATTGTATCAGGTTGGTTCGTTGGTTTTACCAACTGTTTGTTTTAACTATATTCATAAACTGATATTCAATTCAATTACAATATAGCTTTTCCAGAAAATGAATGCCATAATAATTGTTGATATTACAGTGAATAGTTGTTAGGATAATTAGTAGTTTTGTGTTTCAATTTTAATTACTGTACGTACATTTCCTTATAACGGCTGTATATTACTGGCAAAGCGACCTCTTTTGCTATTGATTGATTCATTAATACCAATACTTGTGTTGTTTCTTTTTTCAATCAGACTTCTTCATTTTACCGGAACTAGAATGAATTCATTAATTAACTATAATAAGGATTTATTATTAATTAAATTTAAAAATACAGGACATGGTAATAATGGCGAACACCAATCAAATAATTTTGCTCTAATCTAGATTTTCTATTATCATCTAAACCTTCATCACCTTCTCTTAAAGTCTCATCCTCATTACATTGAAGAAGGTATGTTGAAGCTAGATCATCAAAAGCTTCATCAGTGTATAGGTGCAACTTGGGTTTAAATTCATATCCACAGCTCTGAGGGTGACAATAAGGCATTCGACTAACCATTACCTGTCTCATCCCCATGATTAGGACATCGACTATTACAGTCATGAGTTTGAAGATGTGAAAGACTGGAGAACTCATATTTCTCTCTTTCCTTTAAAATTTCACTCTGTTTTGGCAGCAAATTAAATCATGTGTCTCATCCAATTGACTCTGGTTGAAAGGTTATTTCATCATGGATATGTAACATAATTTGCTAATGATCTTGCGCCTCCATATAGAGGATACTTTACATTACCAAAGGGTTTAATCTATACATTTCTCTATCCAGTGATGACTATTCCTATACACTGTGTCAATAAGTTTGTATACTTCTCCATAGCTACAGCCACAGCCAACTTACGGATTTCATGCCAGATATGCCAATAAACGGTACATTTCGCTTTGAAAATAGGCACTACACCTGTTGTTTATGCATTATTATATGTTGCCATAAATTAAGAAATCCCATATACTGATATCTTAACAATGTACTGATATCAGAATGACCGAAACGCACCACAAACGCACCCATTATTCTTGATGTACCAAACGTTTGTAAAACGTTTAAAAAGTCTGATTTCTTGATGTACCAAACGGTTGATTCTACCACCCTCCCATTATCACATTTATACAAAGAGTCATTCCAGTTACCAAACCCACCATCATTACATGATTAATCCCTGCCATATAGTCCTCAATGTGATTAGCAGATTCTACATAATTGGCATGGAATCACCTCCACCATCACTTCTGCCAAATCAAGAGGATCTTCAAATTCCTCATATCCATTTCACATTAACCGTTAGTCCTCTAAATATAAAAGAATGCCAGCCCTATGACCATTGTATCTGAGTCAGTAAATAGAATATACTCACTGTGGACAAACTAACACCATGTGTTCACGAAGGAAATTCCCAAGAACGAGTCTTCTTTGGCATTTGTATGCGCAATGGATGTGGGGGTGGGAGAATTCGGAGTAAAAAGCCTGCAGTTCTCACACACTGCATCATCCTCTAGAATCCCCCTACAATCCTCAACCTCCATGTTTTCATTCTCACTATCATCAATAACAGTCATCGCGTCCCTTTTACAATGAGTTATTATTTGCAGTTAAGAAGAAAACCCCAACAGAGATATTAATGTCACTTATGTTGTTCTGTAACCCACAGCAACCCTTCCTTAAAGGCAAGGTGGACAGAGCACTGTGTCTACAGGATAACTGCCGATACAACGAGATAAAGGATTGATGTGTTAAGTACATAAAGTATGTTCAGAATGTTCTGGACGTTGAGTTCCTGAGTTTAAACATTTAATATCGTTCTTGCTACGCTGGGACTAATTTACCAAACTCCCGAATATAACTGCGAGTAGCAGACAGCAGAACACTATGGAACTCTTAAGTGGAACTGTCCTGTAGGCCTTCCTTAAGAATTCCTGCATCCATGTTTTCCACCTGTATACCTAAAGACTTATGGTAGAGTCTCATGACGCAAGACATTCTTTTATGGAACTTCTTCCCACAATGCCCTTGACAGTAAGTAAGAACACATTTCGTCTCCGTTACCTTTTAGTGGGTGAAAATCTTGGGTGGGGAAGATGGACAACCAGATTGTAAGAGCCGCATGGCTCCTATGGATTGACTCAGTTGACATAGACTCCAATCTGTTCAATAGCATCTTCCAGAACTGATAGTACATGTTTCCCCTTCCAGGATGTTCTCCAATATGCGGCCTGGAAGCTAACAGCCAGAGACAGTAGCTGCACTACTCAGGAGGATGGATTAATTAATTAAGATCTCTAGATCTGGATGTCTGATATCATTTGCACTTTTGTTCTCAATTAAATCCATTGCTTCCTGTGGACCATAGGTTTCACAGAAGGAAAACATTTGGTATGGGTAACTGTCGGTACCAGTTGGAACGATGGGCAGTGCCACAATATATGTATATTGAGTGATGGTAGCATGCAATAAGCATTAATGATCATCAGATCACCTTATCCAATCCTTCTATACCTTTAGATAGATATTCTAATCTCATCGGACAAGTTATCCTATTATGTCGCTTCTGGCCACAACGTCCTTGGCAATACGTACATACACAATGTGGTTTTCTTGCCATTTTTTGCTTTAAACAATCGAATGTTGTTAGTATAGTAAGGAAGGCTTGTATACTTGACGTATACTTGTTATACTGAAAGTATTGTCAGGAAGGCTTGTATAACTCCCTGCAGTAAGTTACCATATCCTGGGTAGGACTGGGCGCCCCAGCAATGTGATACAAAACTGTAAACTCAGCTTCTAGATCCTTTGCTGTTAACGTCACTGGAATATCGCAGTGTTGCAAAGCCAATGGAGATTGACTAAAACCTTGGGCATGCCATGCGTGGGAGTTGAACAAGAAGTACAAAGAATCAAGAGTCTTTACTGATCATCACCTATACATTGAATGATGTTAATATAGTGAGATCGTTACGCAGGAAGGCTTGTGTAACTCCCTGCAGTAAGTTACCATATCCTGTGATAGTATTGGGCACCCCAGCAATGACATCCAAAACTGTGAACTCAGCCTCGAGATCCTTTGCAGTAAATGTCACTGGAATATCGCAGTGTTGCAAAGCCAGTGGAGATCGACTAAAACCTTGGGCATGCCATGCGTGGGAGTTGAACAAGAAGTACAAAGAATCAAGAGTCTTTACTGATCATCACCGATACATTGAATGATGTTAATATAGTGAGATCGTTACGCAGGAAGGCTTGTGTAACTCCCTGCAGTAAGTTACCATATCCTGTGATAGTATTGGGCACCCCAGCAATGTCATCCAAAACTGTAAACTCTACTTCTAGATCCTTTGCAGTAGATGTCACTGGAATATCGCAGTGTTGCAAAGCCAGTGGAGATCGACTAAAACCTTGGGCATGCCATGCGTGGGAGTTGAACAAGAAATACAAAGAATCAAGAGTCTTTACTGATCATCACCGATACATTGAATGATGTTAATATAGTGAGATCGTTACGCAGGAAGGCTTGTGTAACTCCCTGCAGTAAGTTACCATATCCTGTGATAGGATCGGGCACCCCAGCAATGTCATCCAAAACTGTAAACTCTACTTCTAGATCCTTTGCAGTAAATGTCGCTGGAATATCGCAGTGTTGCAAAGCCAGTGGAGATCAACTAAATCCTTGGGCATCCCATGCATTGGAGTTGAATGAGTACAAAGAATCAAGAGTCTTTACTGATTATCACCAATACATCGAATGACATTAATATAGCGAGATTGGTACTCAGGGAGGCTTGTATATCTCCCTGCAGTAAGTTACCATATCCTGTGATAGGATCGGGCACCCCAGCAATGTCATCCAAAACTGTAAACTCTACTTCTAGATCCTTTGCAGTAAATGTCACTGGAATATCGCAGTGTTGCAAAGCAATTAGAGATTGACTAAAACCTTGGGCATCCCGCGCATTGGAGTTGAACAAGAAGTACAAAGAATCAAGAGTCTTTACTGATCATCACCGATACATCGAATGATGTTAATATAGCAAGATCGGTACTCAGAAAGGCTTGTATAACTCCCTGCAGTAAGTTACCATATCCTGTGATAGGATCGGGTACCCCAGCAATGTCATCCAAAACTGTAACCTCTACTTCTAGATCCTTTGCAGTAAACGTCGCAGGAATATCGCAGTGTTGCAAAGCCAATGGAGATTGACTAAAACCTTGGGCATCCCGCGCATTGGAGTTGAACAAGAAGTGCAAAGAATCAAGAGTCTTTACTGATCATCAATGATACATCGAATGATGTTAATATAGTGAGAATGGAACGCAGGAAGGCTTGTGTAACTCCCTGCACTAAGTTACCATATCTTGTGATAGGATCGGGTGCCCTAGCAATGTGATCCAAAACTGTAAACTTAGCTTCTAGATCCTTTGCAGTCAATGTTGCTGGAATATCACAGCGTTGCAAAGCTAGTGGTGATTGACTAAAACCTTGGGCATCCCATGCGTGGGAGTTGAACAAGAAGTACAAAGAATCAAGAGTCTTTAGTGATCATCACCGATACATCGAATGACGTTAATATAGCGAAATCAGTACTCAGGAAGGTTTGTGTAACTCCCTGCAGTAAGTTACCATATCCTGTGATAGGATCAGGCACCCCCAGCAATGTCATCCAAAACTGTAAACTCTACTTCTAGATCCTCTGCAGTAAATGTCGCTGGAATATCGCAGTGTTGCAAAGCCAGTGGAGATCAACTAAATCCTTGGGCATCCCATGCATTGGAGTTGAATGAGTATAAAGAATCAAGAGTCTTTACTGATTATCACCAATACATCGAATGACATTAATATAGCGAGATTGGTACTCAGGGAGGCTTGTATATCTCCCTGCAGTAAGTTACCATATCCTGTGATAGGATCGGGCACCCCAGCAATGTCATCCAAAACTGTAAACTCTACTTCTAGATCCTTTGCAGTAAACGTCACTGGAATATCGCAGTGTTGCAAAGCCAGTGGAGATCGACTAAAACCTTGGGCATGCCATGCGTGGGAGTTGAACAAGAAGTACAAAGAATCAAGAGTCTTTACTGATCATCACCGATACATTGAATGATGTTAATATAGTGAGATCGTTACGCAGGAAGGCTTGTGTAACTCCCTGCAGTAAGTTACCATATCCTGTGATAGTATTGGGCACCCCAGCAATGACATCCAAAACTGTGAACTCAGCCTCGAGATCCTTTGCAGTTAACGTCACTGGAATATCGCAGTGTTGCAAAGCAATTAGAGATTGACTAAAACCTTGGGCATCCCGCGCATTGGAGTTGAACAAGAAGTGCAAAGAATCAAGAGTCTTTACTGATCATCAATGATACATCTAATGATGTTAATATAGTGAGATTGGAACGCAGGAAGGCTTATGTAACTCCCTGCACTAAGTTACCATATCCTGTGATATGATCGGGTGCCCTAGCAATGTGATCCAAAACTGTAAACTTAGCTTCTAGATCCATTGCAGTTGCAGTAAACGTTGCTGGAATATCGCAGCGTTGCAAAGCTAGTGGAGATCGACTAAAACCTTGGGCATCCCATGCGTGGGAGTTGAACAAGAAGTACAAAGAATCAAGAGTCTTTATTGATCATCACCGATACATCGAATGACGTTAATATAGCGAGATCAGTACTCAGGAAGGTTTGTGTAACTCCCTGCAGTAAGTTACCATATCCTGTGATAGAATCAGGCACCCCCTGCAATGTCATCCAAAACTGTAAACTCTACTTCTAGATCTTCTGCAGTAAATGTTGCTGGAATATCGCAGTGTTGCAAAGCCAGTGGAGATCAACTAAATCCTTGGGCATCCCATGCATTGGAGTTGAATGAGTACAAAGAATCAAGAGTCTTTACTGATTATCACCAATACATCGAATGACATTAATATAGTGAGATTGGTACTCAGGGAGGCTTGTATAACTCCCTGCAGTAAGTTACCATATCGTGTGATAGGATCGGGCACCCCAGCAATGTCATCCAAAACTGTAAACTCTACTTCTAGATCCTTTGCAGTAAATGTCGCTGGAATATCGCAGTGTTGCAAAGCCAGTGGAGATCGACTAAAACCTTGGGCATGCCATGCATGGGAGTTGAACAAGTACAAAGAATCAATAGTCTTTACTGATCATCACCGATACATTGAATGATGTTAATATAGTGAGATCGTTACGCATGAAGGCTTGTGTAACTCCCTGCAATAAGTTACCATATCCTGTGATAGTATTGGGCACCCCAGCAATGACATCCAAAACTGTGAAATCAGCCTCGAGATCCTTTGCTGTTAACGTCGCTGGAATATCGCAGTATTGCAAAGCCAGTGGAGATCGACTAAAATCTTGGGCATGCCACGCATGGGAGTTGAACAATAAGTACAAAGAATCAAGAGTCTTTACTGATTATCACTGATACATCGAATGATGTTAATATAGCGAGATCAGTACTCAGGAAGGTTTGTGTAACTCCCTGCAGTAAGTTACCTTATCCTGTGATAGGATCAGGCACCCCCAGCAATGTCATCCAAAACTGTAAACTCTACTTCTAGATCCTCTGCAGTAAATTTCGCTGGAATATCGCAGTGTTGCAAAGCCAGTGGAGATCAACTAAATCCTTGAGCAACCCATGCATTGGAGTTGAATCAGTACAAAGAATCAAGAGTCTTTACTGATTATCACCAATACATCAAATGACATTAATATAGCGAGATTGGTACTCAGGGAGGCTTGTATATCTCCCTGCAGTAAGTTACCATATCCTGTGATAGGATCGGGCACCCCAGCAATGTCATCCAAAACTGCAAACTCTACTTCTAGATCCTTTGCAGTAAATGTCGCTGGAATATCGCAGTGTTGCAAAGTCAGTGGAGATCGACTAAAACGTTGGGCATGCCACGCGTGGGAGTTGAACAAGAAGTACAAAGAATCAAGAGTCTTTACTGATCATCACCGATACATTGAATGATGTTAATATAGTGAGATCGTTCTCAGGAAGGCTTGTGTAACTCCCTGCAGTAAGTTACCATATCCCGTGATAGTATTGGGCACCCCAGCAATGACATCCAAAACTGCAAACTCAGCTCTAGATCCTTTGCAGTAAACGTCACTGGAATATCGCAGTGTTGCAAAGCCAGTGGAGATCGACTAAAACCTTGGGCATGCCACGCGTGGGAGTTGAACAAGAAGTACAAAGAATCAAGAGTCTTTACTGATTATCACTGATACATCGAATGATGTTAATATAGCGAGATCAGTACTCAGGAAGGTTTGTGTAACTCCCTGCAGTAAGTTACCATATCCTGTGATAGGATCAGGCACCCCCAGCAATGTCATCCAAAACTGTAAACTCTACTTCTAGATCCTCTGCAGTAAATGTCGCTGGAATATCGCAGTGTTGCAAAGTCAGTGGAGATCGACTAAAACGTTGGGCATGCCATGCGTGGGAAGTGAACAAGTACAAAGAATCAAGAGTCTTTACTGATCATCACCGATACATTGAATGATGTTAATATAGGGAGATTGTTACGCAGGAAGGCTTGTGTAACTCCCTGCAGTAAGTTACCATATCCTGTGATAGTATTGGACACACCCCAGCAATGACATCCAAAACTGTGAACTCAGCCTCGAGATCCTTTGCTGTTAACGTCGCTGGAATATCGCAGTATTGCAAAGCCAGTGGAGATCGACTAAAATCTTGGGCATGCCACGCATGGGAGTTGAACAATAAGTACAAAGAATCAAGAGTCTTTACTGATTATCACTGATACATCGAATGATGTTAATATAGCGAGATCAGTACTCAGGAAGGTTTGTGTAACTCCCCGCAGTAAGTTACCTTATCCTGTGATAGGATCAGGCACCCCCAGCAATGTCATCCAAAACTGTAAACTCTACTTCTAGATCCTCTGCAGTAAATTTCGCTGGAATATCGCAGTGTTGCAAAGCCAGTGGAGATCAACTAAATCCTTGGGCAACCCATGCATTGGAGTTGAATCAGTACAAAGAATCAAGAGTCTTTACTGATTATCACCAATACATCAAATGACATTAATATAGCGAGATTGGTACTCAGGGAGGCTTGTATATCTCCCTGCAGTAAGTTACCATATCCTGTGATAGGATCGGGCACCCCAGCAATGTCATCCAAAACTGCAAACTCTACTTCTAGATCCTTTGCAGTAAATGTCGCTGGAATATCGCAGTGTTGCAAAGTCAGTGGAGATCGACTAAAACGTTGGGCATGCCACGCGTGGGAGTTGAACAAGAAGTACAAAGAATCAAGAGTCTTTACTGATCATCACCGATACATTGAATGATGTTAATATAGTGAGATCGTTCTCAGGAAGGCTTGTGTAACTCCCTGCAGTAAGTTACCATATCCTGTGATAGTATTGGGCACCCCAGCAATGACATCCAAAACTGCAAACTCAGCTCTAGATCCTTTGCAGTAAATGTCGCTGGAATATCGCAGTGTTGCAAAGTCAGTGGAGATCGACTAAAACGTTGGGCATGCCACGCGTGGGAGTTGAACAAGAAGTACAAAGAATCAAGAGTCTTTACTGATCATCACCGATACATTGAATGATGTTAATATAGTGAGATCGTTCTCAGGAAGGCTTGTGTAACTCCCTGCAGTAAGTTACCATATCCTGTGATAGTATTGGGCACCCCAGCAATGACATCCAAAACTGCAAACTCAGCTCTAGATCCTTTGCAGTAAACGTCACTGGAATATCGCAGTGTTGCAAAGCCAGTGGAGATCGACTAAAACCTTGGGCATGCCGCGCGTTGGAGTTGAACAAGAAGTACAAAGAATCAAGAGTCTTTACTGATCATCAATGATACATCGAATGATGTTAATATAGTGAGATTGGAACGCAGGAAGGCTTGTGTAACTCCCTGCACTAAGTTACCATATCCTGTGATATGATCGGGTGCCCTAGCAATGTGATCCAAAACTGTAAACTTAGCTTCTAGATCCTTTGCAGTAAACGTTGCTGGAATATCGCAGCGTTGCAAAGCTAGTGGAGATCGACTAAAACCTTGGGCATCCCATGCGTGGGAGTTGAACAAGAAGTACAAAGAATCAAGAGTCTTTATTGATCATCACCGATACATCAAATGATGTTAATATAGCGAGATCAGTACTCAGGAAGGTTTGTGTAACTCCCTGCAGTAAGTTACCATATCCTGTGATAGGATCAGGCACCCCCAGCAATGTCATCCAAAACTGTAAACTCTACTTCTAGATCCTCTGCAGTAAATGTCGCTGGAATATCGCAGTGTTGCAAAGTCAGTGGAGATCGACTAAAACGTTGGGCATGCCATGCGTGGGAAGTGAACAAGTACAAAGAATCAAGAGTCTTTACTGATCATCACCGATACATTGAATGATGTTAATATAGTGAGATCGTTACTCAGGAAGGCTTGTGTAACTCCCTGCAGTAAGTTACCATATCCTGTGATAGTATTGGGCACCTCAGCAATGACATCCAAAACTGCAAACTCAGCTCTAGATCCTTTGCAGTAAACGTCGCTGGAATATCGCAGTGTTGCAAAGCCAGTAGAGATTGACTAAAACCTTGGGCATGCCTTGCGAGGGAGTTGAACAAGAAGTACAAGGAATCAAGAGTCTTTACTGATCATCACCGATACATTGAATGATGTTAATATAGCGAGATCGGTACACAGGCAGGCTTGTGTAACTTCCTGCCGTAAGTTACCATATCCTGGGATAGGATTGGGTGCCCCAGCAATGTGATCCCAAACTGTAAACTCAGCTTCTAGATCCTTTGCAGTAAACGTCACTGGAATATCGCAGTGTTGCAAAGCCAGTGGAGATCGACTAAAACCTTGGGCATGCCACGCATGGGAGTTGAACAATAAGTACAAAGAATCAAGAGTCTTTACTGATTATCACTGATACATCGAATGATGTTAATATAGTGAGATTGGAACGCAGGAAGGCTTGTGTAACTCCCTGCACTAAGTTACCATATCCTGTGATATGATCGGGTGCCCTAGCAATGTGATCCAAAACTGTAAACTTAGCTTCTAGATCCTTTGCAGTAAACGTTGCTGGAATATCGCAGCGTTGCAAAGCTAGTGGAGATCGACTAAAACCTTGGGCATCCCATGCGTGGGAGTTGAACAAGAAGTACAAAGAATCAAGAGTCTTTATTGATCATCACCAATACATCAAATGACGTCAATATAGCGAGATCAGTACTCAGGAAGGTTTGTGTAACTCCCTGCAGTAAGTTACCATATCCTGTGATAGGATTGGGTGCCCCAGCAATGTGATCCAAAACTGTAAACTCAGCTTCTAGACTCCTTAGCAGTGAAGTTCACTGGAATATCGTGATGTTGCAAAGCCAGTAGCGATTGTCTAAATGTTAGAAATAATAATAAATTTATAATTTATTTATCACTTAGGATAAAAAGTTACACTTTCTTCACTATTCTTGATGTCGACGGCTTATATTCAAAATGTCCCAAATGCCAAATTATACTTTCTTCAGAAAATGATTTTTTAATATTCTAATTCTCCTTATTGACCAATGATGTTGGTTGTTCGGTAAGTGGCTCATTGAAACGATGCTGCCTGTATACACTAATGATTTAAACATCACCCCTTACGCTATTTAAATATTTGGCATTTGGGATTTTTTGAAAAAATCGTTTGTCATATGTATTTGGTTTATGTGATATTGTTTCAAAACATCCCAAGTGTTTATTAGTGTATTGTATTAATAACCATAATGGCAAAAAGTTACCAACAAACTGTGCCATACACAAAAGAAAACCGAAAGTATGGACCAAAATCAGTTCAACCTCCCTCAACCTTCAACTTCAGTTCTCAATCAAGCTCATCTTCGTCCTCAACTACCGCTACATCATCTTCATCAGTCTCGTTCAGCTCATCGGGAACTGTCTCATCTGGCAACATTGCCTCGTATTCACTCCTAAACTCCGGTGGGATTACCTTGTTCTTACACAAAGACATGAGATCATTGAACTTCGCAGTACTTATTGGAAGTTGATTGGGGTATGCGCAAGGTGGAAGATCGTACCTGTGCGGATGCCTTCCGCGGTATCGACGGGGTAGAACAATCTCGTAGACTGGCACTGATAGTTCAAGTGTCGTCGTATAGTGCATCTCTACTGCTGACCTTATGGAACATTAGAACTCTAATTTTAGACCACTTCACTTTTCTCCCTTCGTTATTCCTTATTCTTTTGTTTAGAAAATCCTCCTGGATGAGTTTCCAGTCAAGAAAGTCCGCTGATTTCATCGGAATGACAGTGTATGGTTCATCAAACACTTTAGCATGCCGTATCACAGTGTTCCACTACGATGGTGCCCAGACTTCCTTATTCTTTAAGTGACTTTCTATTCGAGCATGGATCGAATCCACTGGCATATTGGTATGGCCTGGAAGTAGGAATATCAGCCTGATGCGAGAAACGTTCGGAAGACGGATTAGTACTTGATTTATGGTGGTGATTATAATTCGATTCTTATTCTGTCCACTGGTGCTGTCACAGAAAAGGTATATTTTTTTCACATTAGGGCACCTGACATTCAGATCAATAAGACTCTTATGGAGCACAGAAGCCACCTCAATAGATCCCCGCTTTGCCGTGTTCTCTCCCCAGATATAGCAATATCCCTTTTTAGTTCCACTCTCAAAAACAGACTCATTATAGAAAGCAAACCGGCGGGAATATCCGATAAGCATCGAGTTAGCGTGTGGTGTGTTAAGAAATTTCTGCAGATCATAGCTCAAACACCGGTACTCATCTGTCTCACGTTCTTGGGCTCGTTTAAACACCTGGGCAATGGTTTGCTTTTCATCTAGATGGCGCTCATAAATCTGAGGATCAAGATCAGGGTCTTTGGAAGCGAACACACAAAACACACTTATCTTTCTTCGGGATATGAAATCCCAAATTGAACTCCGATTTGAATATTCTGCGAAAAACTGAAAACTTCACTGGATTGGGCACCTTTGAGACATAGATACGATGCAAATTTTTTTCACTCTCTAGGCTCCTTGGAAGATACTTTCGGCTGGATTCTTTTCGACAATAGTGTGAGCTCATTGCTGGGAGCTCAGATATGAACTTCCGAACATCTTCTTCTTGCTTCGAGGCCGTTCGGTTATTTGCACCTCCTGATTGGCTACCCGTCAAAGATCCATGATCAGTTGTTCTTCTAACTATAGATTGTAGCAACCCCTCACCAACATCTAAAGTACACTCTATAAATTGTCTGCACACCGGAATCTTCTTCCTATCTTTGTATAGGTTCCACTTCACAGAAACGTTCTTTGGCTGTCGTTTCTTCTCATCATCGTCTGTGGGACGATGTCTTTCCACAGCATCCTTCTCCAGCAATGTCCTCAGATAGGCATGTTGTTCCTCCCTACTCCTAAAAGCGCTATAGTAATGATTGTACTGATCCAATCTTTCTTCCTCCGTCCAGTTGTCACGGCAGCTCCGGGCACAGTTTCCTTTACACGTGTACTGATCCAATCTTTCTTCCTCCGTCCAGTTGTCACGGCAGCTCCGGGCACAGTTTCCTTTACACGGCACGGCCCTCATCGATTTTGATTTTCGCACCTTTCCCTGTGTAACATATTCTTTACCTCTCAGCCGCGCTAATTTTCTTTCGCGAGTATTACAGGTAACCGGCCCACTCCGTTTTTTGGCGGCTCTTTTTCGAGCATTTGGAGGTCCCACCGTAGCATCAATGTCCCCATTAAAGGTCGATTCCTCGTCAGTACTAAACCTAAACTCTTCTTCCATTGGCCCACTCCCTCGTCACTATCCTCGGCCACAATAAAACCTCCGAACGACATTGTATTAGCTGATTCGTATTATCGTATAAGACTGGAAGACAGGTTGACTCGAGTATAGTAAGTTGTAACCAGTATTATACCGGTACGACTACTGTATAATGAAATTATTGTACAGCCAGCATGTAATCTGAACTGCAGTATTGAATATTAAATTTCCCGCCAAATTATCTACTTAAAAGCTTGCGGAGCCGGTACACTATTACTACTTTTGTTACAATTGGGACATTTAGATACATGCATTTCTGAAATTATACATCGATAAAGTGAGAACTTGGGAGGTTTCAGGGGAATTTGGGATATTTTGAAAAAAACAATTTTCGAAATTTGGCATTTGGGATATTATGTTTTTTGATATAACTTCTAAAATAATTGGAATATTGCAAAATCGCTTTGAGTGACTACCTCACCATGATGAGTAGATTGTCATTCACTCATAAAATCATTTTCGACCAATTTGGCATTTGGGACATTTCGAAAATAAGCCGCATTGTATTGAATTTACTGAGTGAAAATGTAAAAATGTAATGGAAATGAAGTGTTTTTAATGACGGATACGTAGCAAATACAATACTCTCTGTGTTGGGGTACATACCAAATACAAATGCACACAATTGGCAGGGCTGCAGTGGGCACAATGGGATGTTGCGGCTTTGGAAGTCTGCTGGGAGGTTGGTAGAGCCCTTGATGTGGGATATGGTAATGTGGGCCTGGCTAGCGGTGGCGAGGAATGTAGACAAGCATGGGCTAGTAAAATATGCGCCATGGGACAACTTTTTAAATCTTCAACACAGGGTTTACTATCCATGAGAACGTTGGTCGTGGGGTTTGCATGAGGAGGCAATGAGGTATTGTAGAAAATGTTAAACGGCGATAGCAAGTGCCTCCAACTCACAGGGAAGTCATGTGTGTTGATGGGCCTTAAGTTTACAGGAGTAAAACCCAGTGAGAAGTAATTCCTTGGAACCTTTGGCATAGAGAATGGCACCCAGACCATCGACAGATGAGGCGGCGTCAGTGACAAGGAAGAGCTCGTTGGTGGGCTGCAGTATCATGACTAACCTGCATGACTATAGGGTGGCTTGGGAGCACAGGAATACTGGCTCGTGTTCAGGGGTCCATGCCACGGGATCACTGGCCTTGGGGGTAATGAGGACCTCGAGTGGAGAGATTAGGGCAGAACAACGGAGGGATACGGGGGAGAGAACCTTATAGGATCCAAGGTATGACTGGAGGTCATGGACAGTGGGTGGGATAGGACAGTGGGATAAGGCGGCTGTGATATGGGAGGAAGCCGATAATGAACCACTAGACTACACCCAACCAAGGATGGTGGTAGTCTGGGGGCAAATTATTGTCTTCTTAGAGGAAAAACATAAGTTGGCATTGTGTAGGGCGTGGAGGACAGCAGTGAAATTGCTGAGGAGTTCATGGATGGTGTTGCCACCACAAAAGATGTCATCAGCGAGTTTGATGACAGAGCCCTGGACAACAAGGTCACCGAGGACGTGGAACATTAAATCCTCGAGGGCAGTCTTGCTGCTGGGCATGCCCATGGCACAGTGGCCATAACATCCAGCAATGTTATGGATATGCCGCAGGAATACATTGAGTTGGAGTGGTATCTGATAAAAGGCGCTGGTGAGATCTGCCTTAACGAGAAACTTGAACTGGTCGAGGGCACGAATGGTGGATTCAACATCTGGGAGGAGTGCGGTTTATGGTTTACAATATTGTGCAATCTCTGTGAATGCGGTGACAAGCCGAGTTCCTCCATCGGGCTTGGTGATGAGAAAGCTGGGGTTCAGATACTCTATATTGACACTGGCCAGCTCCGGACAAATGAAGACACCAAGACGCTCAAGCGAATCGAACTTCTCCTGTAGTTCGACGAGGCAATCGTGGGAGTAGTGTGGGATGTTGGTCTTTACGTTGGGGGTGGCAATGTCTGCGGAGTGGATTTCGGGGCAGGGTAAGGACTGTTGTTGTTGCGTGGGAGTGGATGTGGTGGGCAGTGCAGAGCAGACTTAGGAGTTGTATTGAATGAAGACAGGGTAGGGAGCAGAGTTAGGAATGGTAGTGGAGCCATTTGTTGGTTGGAGCGCTGCATAGAGGGAAACCAAGGCTTGGGGGGAGGTTAAATGCGATGGCTGGTTAATTACATGGGGTGTAACAAGGAGGGCATCGGAGGCAGAGAGATGAGATGGTAGTTGCAATATGAGGGAGTCACCTGGGAGTATAATGGATGATCGAATGGGGGCGCATAGAATATGTGTCATCGTTTGGTGAATGGTGGGTCGAGGATGGCCAGCCGGTGGGTACTGAATAGAACTGCCGTGTGTGAATGTTATTAAGGACCGGGCAGGGCAGATACTGATATGGTTTGAGGATAGGAATGGAATGCCGGCGAGGAGTGGAATGTTGAGGCCGTCGACAGGAAGTCCACGGAAGGTAAACTGGAGATTGCTGTGGGCCAGTGAGAAGGAACTCTCACCAATGACACCAGAGACTAGGGACCCAATTGGGACTTGGTGTGAGCCTCACAAGATCGGAATGCCATCGAGTCGGAGTGTGGCATTGTGTGAAATGAGGTCGGATTCAGCGCCACAATCGATGAGAACCAGGATGGGTTTGCTGTTATAACGCGCCGTAAAGGTGTGACTCGGCATACAGTGATGGATCAGCGGGTGGAATGGCGACGGAGCTGTTGTCGTCTTCCAGTTGTTCATATGAAACGTCGTCAGTGTCGCCCTCGACGTGGATGAGATGGGCCCATGAAATATATCGCTTGTCGGCAGAGGGGAAGGAAGGGACAAGCACTGAGAAAGTTGTGGATGGGAGTGCGTTTAGTCTGGGAGCAGAGGGGACATCGGTAAACAGAACGAGATGCCCCAAGGGTGGTGGAATTAGGACCAAAACATGATGAGGTAGAAGGGGTCCTATGCGTCTGAGCGCAGAAGGTACATACTTTCATGGCAGTGTGGAGCTCATCGAGAAGAGATGACAGGGCCTGGGAGATCTCGGGTTTGATACTAGCCAGCATATGGGACCAGAGTTTGGTGCCGTATTGCTGCTGAACTAAGCGCGGGAGGTCCGGGTGGATAGTTACCACCATCCCTCCCACCAGAGTAATTTGTCATCAATGAAGGCAGCTAGCCACTTGGAAGAGGTCTTCAGGGCATTCCTCGTGGAGGAGAGAGATCTTGGAGAAGGAGAGGAATTGGGCTCCAGTTGCCTGGAAGCAATAATGCAGGCGTGGATGGCCTGCCATATGGAGGGCAGCAAACGGAAGTGGAGTCCCAAATGATCGAGTTACACGCGATAATGGGGGCATAATTGGCAACATGGCCGAGCATAAGCTCCATCGCCGTAGTCTTTTGAAGGGTGGTATGGCGATCTGCTGGAGCAAGGGTGTTCGGGTCATCGGCAAAACTGTGGAATGGTACAGCGCGGGTATGGCCCAACCAGGTGGCACCCGTGGTTGTAAATGGTGCAAACTGGGGTTGGAGCGCAAGTGAATAAGTTAGATTGTTGCGTCATACTTCAAAGAAATTGATAGTCTCTGACTTGCTGAGTGGAACCAGTTTGGGGGGTTTCAGAGGGCTGTTAAATGCCATGGTACTGGTAAGTAGGTAGCAGAAGTAGAGGCTGTGTGGAGGGTCTGTTGTTGTAAGTTGTTGTTGCTGTTGTTGTGTGGTTGTAAGGAAGCCACGCAATGAGCGAAGTTAATGAAGTGGGGTAAGTGAGAAACAAGTATAATAACCCCTTATCGAGTGTAATATATATCAAACGCAATGCAGGCAGGTAAACACAACAACAGACCAGTAAGCAGCTTATGGCTGGAGATCACTATGGTACACTGTGGTGCAGTACAGATACAGTAATCACTGAGACAACTGGTATACCGTCAGGCTCACATACAGGCGGGCAGGGCCTAAACCGGCTGGCGTTCTGTGTTGGGGTACATACATAGCAAATACAATACTCTTCTGTGTTGGAGTAGGCCTACAAAGCAAATACAATACTCTTCTGTGTTGGAGTAGGCCTACAAAGCAAATACAATACTCTTCTGTGTTGGAGTAGGCCTACAAAGCAAATACAATACTCTTCTGTGTTGGGGGCCGTAGCGCTTAGAGGATTGCGTTTTACCGGAAGGATACATGATAATGAGGAACGAATCATATAGCCGACCATCTGATTCCCATGGAGGTTTATTTTTTCCTGCGACTGTGCATCTTATTACATTTTTACGGTCTGCCCGGTAGACAGAGATAAGATGAAACTAAACGATATTTTGCTAAGCCGTTATAAGATTTGAAATGTTTCAGAATAAATATAAACAAAAATATGAAATCTTGAACCAAATCGACGTTAATTTAGGCGGAGCATTTCTCTATTAATTCCTATTCCATACAAGTCACCACCACCAACAATAATTTTACGAACATTATTTGAAATTTTCTAAATTTATTATAACTCATTTTTTTTAATTTTAGCATTATAGTTAATTGTTACTGTGGCTCTGGTCATAAATATAAAAAGATAACAGAAATAATTAATCAAAAGAAAATAAAAACAAAGAGGAAATGTGCAGTTACATTGTTGTGTTTTTATTGTTGTTAATTATTGGTCTTGTAGGTCTAACCGTAGTTTTGGTATCTTTAGTCTTTGGTTTTGCCTAGAAGTCAATAAATTAATGATTAATATTTAGACAATGTACTACTAGCAACATATTTTCCTATATTGAAACATTACTTACTTCACTCATCACACCACTGCTTTTTATCATTGTCATGTTATTATCATTTTACGTGATTGATTTATTTCCATGTTATGTAATTTTTCAGTTGTGGGCAAAAAATTGCGCATATGTGGTGCTATGAGGGAAGTTTACTAGTCACTCTAACACGACCGTGCTGTACATTGGGGGAAGTTTACTAGTCACTCTAACACGACCGTGTTGTACATTGGGGGAAGTTTACTAGTCACTCTAACACGACCGTGTTGTACATTGGGGGAAGTTTACTAGTCACTCTAACACGACCATGCTGTACATTGGGGGAAGTTTACTAGTCACTCTAACACGTCCGTGCTGTACATTGGGGGAAGTTTACTAGTCACTCTAACACGACCGTGCTGTACATTGGGGGAAGTTTACTAGTCACTCTAACACGTCCGTGCTGTACATTGGGGGAAGTTTACTAGTCACTCTAACACGTCCGTGCTGTACATTGGGGGAAGTTTACTAGTCACTCTAACACGTCCGTGCTGTACATTGGGGGAAGTTTACTAGTCACTCTAACACGTCCGTGCTGTACATTGGGGGAAGTTTACTAGTCACTCTAACACGTCCGTGCTGTACATTGGGGGAAGTTTACTAGTCACTCTAACACGACCGTGCTGTACATTGGGGGAAGTTTACTAGTCACTCTAACACGTCCGTGCTGTACATTGGGGGAAGTTTACTAGTCACTCTAACACGACCGTGCTGTACATTGGGGGAAGTTTACTAGTCACTCTAACACGTCCGTGCTGTACATTGGGGGAAGTTTACTAGTCACTCTAACACGACCGTGCTGTACATTGGGGGAAGTTTACTAGTCACTCTAACACGTCCGTGCTGTACATTGGGGGAAGTTTACTAGTCACTCTAACACGTCCGTGCTGTACATTGGGGGAAGTTTACTAGTCACTCTAACACGTCCGTGCTGTACATTGGGGGAAGTTTACTAGTCACTCTAACACGTCCGTGCTGTACATTGGGGGAAGTTTACTAGTCACTCTAACACGACCGTGCTGTACATTGGGGGAAGTTTACTAGTCACTCTAACACGACCGTGCTGTACATTGGGGGAAGTTTACTAGTCACTCTAACACGTCCGTGCTGTACATTGGGGGTAGTTTACTAGTCACTCTAACACGTCCGTGCTGTACATTGGGGGAAGTTTACTAGTCACTCTAACACGTCCGTGCTGTACATTGGGGGAAGTTTACTAGTCACTCTAACACGTCCGTGCCGTACATTGGGGGAAGTTTACTAGTCACTCTAACACGTCCGTGCTGTACATTGGGGGAAGTTTACTAGTCACTCTAACACGTCCGTGCTGTACATTGGGGGAAGTTTACTAGTCACTCTAACACGTCCGTGCTGTACATTGGGGGAAGTTTACTAGTCACTCTAACACGTCCGTGCCGTACATTGGGGGAAGTTTACTAGTCACTCTAACACGTCCGTGCTGTACATTGGGGGAAGTTTACTAGTCACTCTAACACGTCCGTGCCGTACATTGGGGGAAGTTTACTAGTCACTCTAACACGTCCGTGCTGTACATTGGGGGAAGTTTACTAGTCACTCTAACACGTCCGTGCCGTACATTGGGGGAAGTTTACTAGTCACTCTAACACGTCCGTGCTGTACATTGGGGGAAGTTTACTAGTCACTCTAACACGTCCGTGCTGTACATTGGGGGAAGTTTACTAGTCACTCTAACACGTCCGTGCCGTACATTGGGGGAAGTTTACTAGTCACTCTAAACACGTCCGTGCTGTACATTGGGGGAAGTTTACTAGTCACTCTAACACGTCCGTGCTGTACATTGGGGGAAGTTTACTAGTCACTCTAACACGACCGTGCTGTACATTGGGGGAAGTTTACTAGTCACTCTAACACGACCGTGCTGTACATTTATAAATTGTAAAAGGTAATTATGTAAATATTTATAATGACTTAACTGTATTTACTACTGGTTACAGTTTAAACCAGTAGAAGTTTAAATATTGATAAAGAATATTAATAATGATCCAATTCAATATATGATATCTTATTCAAAATAGACTGCCCCCCCCCCCCCCCTCCCTACCAGGATCTAAAAGAGACTGCCCCCCCCCCCTTACCAGGATCTAAAAGAGACTGCCTCCTACCAGGATCTAAAAGAGACTCTCCCCCCCCCCCCCCCCCCCCCTTACCAGATCTAAAAGAGACTGCCCCCTCCCCTCCCCCATATGGGTCTTATTGGAAAGGTATGAAAATCTCATACGAATCTCATATTTTCGCTACCCAATTAAAAAAATGTTTCGGCCCTTTTAATAAATTATAATTTACAATCTTTTCATAATATTTAGGAAATAATATATTTAACAAATTGTGGAACAGTCGGGATCATTCGTGAACATTTGAATGGGCGTGATCTTTCTACGTTTCGCTGATACGTGTGTCGCAGTTTTCTGATTGGATATATTATTATGATGAATGGATGGTTTAGAGCGATCCTTATCCTCAGCTTCAGATGAACTCGCCACCACGGGGCGGTCGACACCTACCGTTCCACCACTGTCGTTAGATCTAGAACCAACCGAATCGATGGTGTAGGTTTTAGTTTGTCTGCGCTGCAGCTTGTAGCGTCCAGAGTCCGAGCGAATCAGCTGGTACTTAATGCGGGAGTAATCCTACCGGGAGCCATGCCGTGGATCGTCCACATATGGTTGTTACGAGACACCTTGGAGCTGAAAGTCTCTGGGCAGCAACCACACGTTAAGTTACCCAGTTTCGTCGATGAGGTTTTCTTTGGCGACGGTCTCGTCTCCTTTGAGCGATCAAGTTTCGAGTTTCTTTCAGCAGAGGAGTTTGGGTCACAGGAATCCATACTGTCTCGCGAATCGTCTTCTATCGCCGGTACTTTATGGTACGACGCTATGTGGTATTCGAGATTAGTTACATCTTCGTATTTTAACTCGCAAATCGGGCAGACCCACCGTTTAGTCGCTCCCGTGGGGATATGACAACTCAGTTTGTGGGATTCCAATTGGTTACGAGAGCGGAACCTGCGGAAACACTCGACGCATTGCTCCGGCTTGTTGCAGTCATAATGCACGCTTACCGTGGATCTGTAGGTCCTTACCGGTTTCGAAGGTTTGACCGCAGTACTGACACTGCCGCGTCGTGTCTATGCCGTCGGTTGTGGGCAACCCCGGGGGCTTTGTACCACCTGTTAGCGCTACTGGTACGACCTCCGGAATCTTGTGTCTCAGCATGTGGGCAACGAGTTTGTTTTCAGATTGGAACCTGTTAGAGCAGAGGCCACACACGAATAGGTTGGGATATTCGTTGGGATTTTGTTTGGATACTGTCGGACTAGGTTTGGATACGCTGGGTTCTGTTTAGTCCATACATCATCCCCGCCACTATTATTACTCGTACTAGTACCCTTGGAGTCTATACTTCCTGAAACTCCTGATTTCATTACAGCATCAGGCCTCCCCGATATCGTTACTGTATACGTCTGTACGTACTGCCGTACTGGTATATCGCCTACACTGAAATTCTCCAAGATGGGTTTTATTACCGGTAACGAATGTACTGTCACTGTCAGACTGTTGTAACAATTAAATGCGGAAATCTGGGAATACAGAAACGCTTCCTGGAAAACATGCAACAGCTGAACGGCGCAACAGCTGACAGCATTGGCGCAACAGCACAACAACCTAGGGTTGGTTTATTCCGTTGGCTG
>JAUCBJ010004265.1:0-16548 GCA_032718475.1 Nemertoderma westbladi | reverse complement strand
TCGTATTACGCAATTTTCTTCCCAGTTTGCAGGATCCATTAGATTTGCGCGGTCATCTTGAGTGCATGTAATATGGAACGAGTTTGACACCTTGTCGTCGGACTCGGAATGCCTGTGCAGGGGTTGTGGCGTCGCAAGCATATCCGTGAACGGTATACCTTCATCTCTTAAGTACTGTTTGACATTGTCGGCAGTTACGTTTTGATTAAACCTACCCACATAAATGTGGGCTAACTGCTGTGTCCTGACACGTTGGTTGACCCGGCGTGGCGCCACATTAAGACTAGTGGCAGTCTTTGTGCCGCGAATTGCAGGTTGCCGTGGGTGTGGATAATCGTTGTTCTCGGAGACGTGTTGCATGTAGTCAGCCGGCTGGGTTCCTTGACATTGAACTGTTGACGGCCGATTCCCTACCGGGGTTTGGCACTCCAGCCTCATCCGGTTGGTCGTGGAATCGGGATGTGATACAGCGGAGCTGTATGTTCTCTTCGTTAGTTTGATTATTTCGTCCTTAGCTTGAATAGTTTCTTCACGTGATGTAGCGACCTTGCTGATGGCTGTTGTGTACATTGATGACATTTCTCTTATGATGTCCATGAAGTTCTTCTCGTCTTCGTTTGAGGTGCCTTTCTTCCTCTTAAACTCTCGCATCATGTGGATAATATCGTCCTGGAGTTTTATATATGCAGGCGCTTCCATTGCAGCAGAGATAAAATATAATAATTATGTTACCGGTAAGCAGTACAGCAGTACAGCAGTATCGCAGTATCGGTACAGCAGTACAGCAGTAGGCCAAAATCGATTTCATTAGAAATCGATTGCTGAAATCGAGCTGCGCGAGAACCAAATGGGGCGCCATGCCAACATGACTTTTTTTTTGTTTTTAAAAGCCCTCAAAAGTGCGGTTTGCATTTTTCGATACACATAACAATTTATAATTGCAAATCTAATTTAGGATTATTTTTGATAATATATTTGATATTATTGAAATTCGCTTATGCAAAATCTGTTGTTACCAACTATGAGTTGGCACCCCTTAAAATTAGCCAGCCTATAGAAGAGATTAACAGTTCATTTAGTTAAATTATTATCTGTTTCAATTCATTATTTATTAAAAGTTCATTTACCCCTGGAGACCGGGTGCTGAGAAAGTGAGATACCATACATGCTACGTCTCTGATTTTATCACTACCAAATGTAATTCCAATATATAAATCCTCCTCAGATATTATGGCCAACACTATAGTTCTCATAAGGAGCAAAATGGAAACTTTTACTTGATGCAAATGCATTAACATTAACAAAACATTAACTGTCCAAATAATTAACTTCAGATCATGAACAAATCATGAATTCCTGTAATAATATGTCTCTTTGACATCATCAGGTCTGATAAAAAAATATTTAGTTGTTCAGTGTATTAACTGTTTAGATTGAATTCTATGGAGATTGTTATATTGAACTTTAATCTCTTACATTGTCCCCAATTTACTCCCCAATTTAAATGCGGAACTAATAATATATAATTGCTATATAATTGTTTCCTTATTTTATATGTAATATATTTGAAATTTATATTGTGTCCTGCCTTTGTGAACACATTATCTGAGCACTGCGTTATACTGCCTTTTTTGGCGAAAACATAAGGCTGTATCTCAACAACCGGAGGTACACATTGTGAAATTTACTCAGTTATTTAATAGCAACATTATTAATATCAGTCATTTTAATATAATATATAACCTTTTTATTCATAATAATTTCAATTTAATTAAATATTATTTGTTCAATTATATACAATATTATTTTATAATTCGAAGGTTTTAGTATTAGTATAAATATGTGCACGATATATTCCCCTTGTTTTTTACCCCAAGGAAAATAAGAATTAGAACTTTTTCCAAATCGACTAACCAAACATGTCATATCATAAATAATGTTTATATCCACAATCTAAACGTAATTTACTATATTGGATTACTTTAGATCTCATAGTCAGTTACATCTACTTTCCGTGAGTTACATCAGCTTTCAATGACAAAATGGATAATAATATGAAACATACAGATGATGCGTCCATATCACCAGCATCAATTAGTTCACCTTCTAGTAGTCGGTTTGATAAGCTCAGCATCGGCAGTGCTATGGACAGACTTAACTTCACCCGCATCAAAAACAAAGCAAAAGGTGGTGGGAGTGATTGGGGAGGATTGATTGAAAGTGATGATGAGGATGACAAGCGTGAAAGACACAAAGATTCTCCGAAAATGAGAAAAACTAAGGGATTTCAGATACCTTTCGTAGGAAAATCAAGTGGATGCGAAAATAGAGGATTTCGATCATCAACACGGTCATCAACAGGATCCGGGGATTTCAGTCGTTCTCTGTCGATACCTCGCGGCGCTACAGACGGCGTTCCTGAAGAGAAACCAGTTGTTAGACCTAAGATACCGCCGCGAGACCCAGTCAATGCTATTCTTAATAAAGTTAGTAAAGTTAAAGAATTCACAGGGAAATTGTCGCCTAGGACTTCCAAGAGATACGGGCTTATGAAACAATTTAGTTTGGAAGAATCAAGTGGAAAACCAAGAGAAGGTGATAATCCTACTCTTCCTACAAAGAGTCCATTGATGTCTCCTAAAGATATAGAATTTGCTGAAAATTTTCCATCAACTGAAGATGCATCGTTTGAACCCCTCCCAACTCACATTAGGCCTATAAAGCAGCACGGTGAAGAAGTAAGTTCTACACACAGTTTCCTTTTACCAGGAAAACCGGAAAAAATGATTGCAAAACGCCACATAAATGATGACACTTTATACATGAACAGAGGAGTTATTGATTATGATTACCCTAAAAACCCATCCTGCCAACTAGATGAATATGATGGGTTTAACTTTCAATTAGCTCCACCTCCAATAAACAGTAAACGCAACAGTATCCATGGCAGTCGGAGTGTAGGAGCATCTCCTGTTGTGGCCAGAAAACATCCACCAAAACTCGAACTCCACGAAGATTATTTCTCTGATAATTCCAGATTTTATGTCCCAAAAGAATCTGATTTAGTCGATCTTTATGACTCACCGCCTAATCGCTCAAAACCAATGGGATACGAACCATCCACAGCGATCACTTCTACCCCTCAGTCTCCTAATAGCAGTGAATTATCAATGAAAACCATTATGGTCTGCAGCAATGTTCATGGAGTGACAGATGAGGAAGCAAGAAAGGCATTGGTTGAAAATAATTTGGATATCAATGTAGCTATAAATAAACTGAAGGTCAGTAACACATTTAATAATAAAGTTAATTTTTTTTTTATATTTTTTTATCAGTTCTTTGCCATTATCAGCCCCCCCCCCCCCCCCCCCCCCTTCGACGTAGAAGTCATCAGCTATGGAGTTTCCTTGGTTCAGGGATGGGGCATGGCATAGAGAGTTATCCTGGACATGGGACATGGACAATGAAATAGAGTACCAACTACCTTCCCCACTATGCTATGGGTTATCTGAAGCTTTTCATTGAAGCTTATTGCTTGAAGCTTTTTAAAATAATTATTATAAAAGTAATATCTAATGGAATAAAATAATTGTCCAGGGGGGTGTGGGGGCGTGGGGGCAAGGATGGAGTCTACGTTGTTGGTTGCATTTAGGAGTAATTGGAAGAGGAAACATTAGGATTTCATAAATAACCTCATAGTGGAGGTTAACTCACCCGCCACCTTGCACATCCATAACCCTATAGAGGTTCTCTATAGTGACTATGGATACGCATCCAGGGTAACACAGTAGAACAAACTAAAATAACTAAAACTAAAACTAAAATATATTAGGTATTTACTGTTAATATAACTGTTAATATTTTCATAAATTCCTTTCAGATCAAACAGATGATGAGTTTGGGAGTAGCAACAAGTGGCTACTGTGCGACGTTGCTTGATGTGTTCCATGGAGATCTCAATGCAGCCAGCAAAGTCCTTCTGGAACACTCGACAATAATTCCCTAATTACTTATAAAACAGTAATTATTTTAATTAGATCATATATATCTTAAATATATTTCCCTGGTTAATTATTAATAATACCTTATTTATAATAAGCAGCTGTAGCATCGTCTATACACAACTAATATTTTAATATATCAAAATATTGTACTAAATTATGTAGAATATGTTTATTGTTTCTCAACCATTGTGGCTTTATAAACCTTATTGATTTATCTCGTAATAATAATTTATTTGTGATATGTTAATAATTATTTATTCAAATATTTGAAACTGCAAGTACGTTATGTAGTTAGTTAGTTAGTTGTTTATTGACATAATATTTGAGATGGAAACTCGCATGTAATTCAAACCCTTCACCAATAGAGACACGCACATTGATACTTTGGCTACATACGTTAAATGCAATAATACCCTCCACCAATACACACTTAAAATTAAGTCCAATTATACGCCACTTCGTAATGCAAAAATGCGGGGAAAAAAAAGAATAATTCAATATATGCACATAATGCTCGTTTTTGTTCGTGTTCGTGAAATGGGCTATACTTAATGAGATGTATACATAATTATTTGATTTATTATTAATTTACGGTTATTTTAATCCCTTCCTTGTTATTAATTTATACTTGTGCGGGCTCTAATACTTTAATAATTTTATGGCACATTGATGCGGATCGGGTTCCGAGGTTATCAAATACTCTGGATAGGGATGACGATGGTGGTGGAAAGTCGAATTCCAAGCGAATACTTTCGGTTAGTGGGCAGACAAAGAATATGTGATGATCTGATTGGGTAGAACCACATAAGCATTTACAATTCTCTCTCGGAATCCGAGACCATCGGAGTATCTTCCATTGGTAGCCGATGGGAACTAAATCTGATCCTTGAAAATGAGATTCTCACCCACTCGGGTACATTAGGGTCAGAGTATAATTCATGGGGTTTCTGAGTTGGGTTGTATGCCACATAATTCACATACCTTGTCGTTATGGCTGTAAGAGTTCGATCTTTTGCAGCTTGGAGTTCCGACATGACATGACCCGTATCTAATAGCTCTTTGGCGTATTTTCCCATTGGTGAGTTTACTGATGTAGCTTCGTTCATAATGTAGTTATGATAACTGTCTTTATATCCAGGTCGTGAGGAAAATGACCTCAGGAACTTTAACTGCCGATTCTTAATAATACTCTTGACATGTTCAGTGCCAGTTTCAATAAGGACGAGATTATTTGGTGTTGTTAATCGAACTGAGAGTAGTTGTTTAAGCGTTCTGTAAAACACTGAAACAATTGGTTTGATGTTATTACATAACCATGTTTCGCATCCGTATAATACCGAAGATTGGAGAGCAGCCTGCCATACTGACTTCTTCACGGTAAAGGGAGCATCACAGTTTTTGCCGAGGAATGAAGTGAATTTGTGGCAGTTACCAATACGCATCTTAATTTCGTCTTCAATTTGAACCGCTACGGGGTGAATTGATATTAAAGATCCCAAATAGACATATGAGGATACAATTGAGATTGTGATGTTCCCTATCAAGATGGGGATTCTGTCGCTATCGAGAGTGGATGAGGTCAGAAATTTCGACTTTTTAGGATGTAAAGTCATTCCAATTTCATCGCATACATCTTTGAGGATGTTAAGTTTATCAGTTAACTTTGCTCGGGAGGTAGCCATTACACATGTGTCATCCATTAATAATGTTCCATGAAGAGAATCTTGCCAACTGTCCTTTCCTAAACGATCCATTTTTGTAATTGTAGGGTCTATGTGTGTACAAAATAGTGGACAGCTGGAAGGCTTACCCTGTCCTACACCGCCCGTACTCTCAAACGTTGTGTTGCCTATTACATTTATAGTCTCCTGCATTGATACTGATAAAGCCATAAGAAACCTTCTGCCACAACCCATCTGTTTCAATCTCCTGAGTAAGACTATCCTGTCAACTTTGTCATAGGCCTTCTCGTAGTCGATGAAGGCAATGAATAACTCTCGCTTTGTTTTGATGGTAATATCGATTGCCAAACGAACACACAATATCTGTTCAGTACAGCCTCGTCCCTTCTGTGCGCCTGCCTGATATTGTGACGGTTTCGACCATAAATTAAAACGCTCAGTAAGGACGGAGTCGTACAATTTAGACAAGGCCGGAGCGACCGAAATTCCCCGATAATTCTCTGGTAGTGACTTAATTCCTTTCTTTAAAATCGTAAGTACAATATCATCTCGGTACAGCTATACCAGTACACATTATACAGATATCACATACCTAACCTAACACTGGTACAACTTACTGTCCAACAGACTTCTGTCCTCTAAACACAAAACTATAATATAGTCCCGATTACAATTGGGTGCGACGAAGGTTGGGCCATTAGGTTCAACTATATATTCTCCAACCCCAGTGGTTGTTATATCGGGTGCGATGGAGGTTGAGCCGTTAGGTTCAACTATATCTTCTCCAACACCAGTGGTTGTTATATTGTGTGCGATGGAGGTTGGGCCATTAGGTTCAACTATATCTTCTCCAACACCAGTGGTTGTTATATCGGGTGCGATGGAGGTTGGGCCGTTAGGTTCAACTATATCTTCTCCAACACCAGTGGTTGTTACATTGGGTGCGATTGAGGTTGGGCCGTTAGGTACAACTATATCTTCTACAACACCAGTGGTTGTTATATTGGGTGCGATGGAGGTTGAGCCGTTAGGTTCAACTATATCTTTCCCTTCATCAGTTGGTTGTTGTTGGTCCTATTCCGCATTAACCGCGCACTCGTGTATTTCTATTGATTGTTTCAGGTCTGACCTCTCGCCCTCTAAGACTATCCACATCCAGTGTTTCCCAACCTCCCGTTTTATCAACCCCCCCTTTCTCTCTCTCACTTGTAACACGGACGTTAGTATAAGTAACTCTGAATACTACAGGTTGTCCCGAAACTGAAACTATTAAATTATTATTAGTATAACCGTCATGTCGGTACAGTTTTAATTCTCCATCCTCGTAGTCCAACTCAAATACCGGTACAGGATAACCGTCAATCCCTCCATCGATCCAACTTATATCCTTAACGGTTTTATCGTTTGAGAGTTCATAACTTAATGTTAAGTTACCTCCCTCTTCCACACAGTTCTTACCAACAGGTTCAACCATGATAAGTTTGGTAGAATCGTAGGCTTCGTCCAATCCATGGCATATTGAGGCCAAGTTAATCCAAAGTAAAATAGAAAAGTAAATCTACTAAATATTGAGTATTAAAATTCAAAGTGCAAAACAAATAAAAGAATATAGTGTTATAAAATAAATGAAATATATAATAAAAAAAAAGTAAATAATATTAATAAGATAACCAAAATATTATTATTGGGTTCCTGTTTGTATAAAAATGTTATAGGATCCTTATGGGCTCACTTAATTACTATGGTTAACGCCACAAACACATAATGGTAGCTGATATTATCATTTGGTGAGTTTCAGAAAGTCCAAATTCCTAATAGGCGAGTCAATCTAGCCGAAAAAGGTAATAACAAATTCGCAATTCATCCAAACCAATTTTTTTTTATTCTATATTACCTTGTTAATACCCCCAAAAAAGTCTATAATAATATATTATGCGGATCACCTTCAATTTCCTGTTTCTTTCCTTAGCAACATGGATTTTACATAGCAACAAGGGGTTTACTGGTGGGATTTTCTCAAAATTCGGTACAGACAAACTTTACTCTAATGACTGAAGTATGTACTTCTAAATAGTTACCAATTTAGTTTCCAGAGCAACGGAAATTTGTCTAATCATTTAACCATTTTAAATACCAATTTTGCTGTTACAATACAAGGACATTATTTACACAACTTCTCTACTAAACGGCTGGATGTAACCTCGCCCATCAGATTTGTCGATCTCAAAAACCTGTATCCCCAAAAAAATTATTTGTTATATGATATACTATTGTGGTTTTCAAACTAAAATAAACTACGCCTAAAATCAATAGAGCAATCACAATTTAATTATGTGAAAAAATTGTGACATTAATTATGTGACATTAATGGAAATTATGAAATTTCCGTGCAGTGGAATTGTATATTTTTTTTACAACGGTTACCTTATTATATCGTGAAGTTTTTGATATATTTAAAAATTTGATGCGACTTCTAGTTTCCGAGATATAGCAATTACTTAGTAACACGCCTGTGTAAATATTACCAATTTCCCATTGAATCACAGCTTATTGTGAAATTAATTAAATTATTCTGGAACATCACCAATTTGCTACTTACTTTTCCCTACTGTTGCTTTTGTTTGGCTTGTGTTATGCAAATTTACGCAGAATTTCCATGAATAAACATATGATCCGCAAAATAAAATCTTATGGACTTTTTTTGGTCATTAACAAGGTAATATAGAATTCAAAATGTGTGGTTCGGATTGATTGCGAAATACTTATGGGTTTTTTGCTAGATTGACTCGACTATAATTCAGATGAATGCCCCTGGTTTCTGGTAAATTGCCCACAAGATTATTGGGGTGGATATTGCCCGCCGAGGACAATTGCCCCCGGATAATTGCCTGGCCCTAGGACAATTACCACTGGACAAGAACCCCTCTGGTGTTATATTGCTTCTGGTGTTAATTGGTATTAACTGAACAATTATTGGCCCCAGCGGCAAAAATTTAATTCTTCCCTTTGAACTTTGAAATTGTATAGTTTATTTAGTCGAATATCGACTCAGGGCATTCTAGAAATAATTATATTATTATTAGAGATATTGATTTTTCTTCTTCCGTATAAACATTTGTATGTCGGCATGTCGATCTTGAAGTCTATCCTACGTTTAACCGGCAGCCGTTTAATCGTTTCAATACTGGAGTGAATGCCAATACAACATTAAATTTTATACAAATTATAATGAGCTAGTTTTATGCACGGCATTTTTTATTTTTTTATAAATACGACTCAACCGATGTAAAAGATTTATTTTCATATATCGCTCATGGGTACGGGACTAGATCAAATACTAAAAATAGCTTCTTCATACCATACATAAGGGAAACGTAGGTATTTTTGTTTAAGCTGATGGTACCTATCTGTCTGTGTTGTGTAGTAATGGTGAAGATTTACATCCCGCGTGCTCACACGCCACTAGTATTAATTAGAAATCGTATTTTATACCGGTACCTGTACAGTGCCGGTAACAACCTAAGTATATTATTTGTGCTGTCTGGATTTCCGATGAATGATTAACTGTTAGGCCTACCTCAACGTGACCGTAGAATACGGTACAATCATACTGAAAGAAAACTCGTTACTTTATTTCACGCCGTGATATATAGTACCCCATAGCCCAGCATTGAGTTTAGTTTATTTCACGACGTATTTCACGCCGACTTGAAAATCAAATTATTGGTCGAATAAATACATATAATACATTATGTATAACGTTTTGAATGTATAACAACCAAGGGAGTATACCAAGCCTTTTTTTTAATCAGATCAATGATACTAACGTTGAATAACCGACACATTCCTACAAACTTTCCCCCAATACTTCACGACTCGGCACCCAATAGGCAAACCCAATAAGTATTTTGGAGATTTGCCTGTTGGCAGATCGACTTTATATAACTTAGAATAATCCTTTATTAAATTCACAAACGGGGAACTATAAACCAACGGTATTTACCTCCTTATAAAAAGACTAAGCAAATGTGGAAATGATATTTGTGACTTTTTCCCTATAACATATCAGTGCGGTACAGATAACTTGTAGTTCTCATAATTTTATTTATTTATATATTTTTTTTTTCATGTTATTTTGTTTTAACGATGTCCCTGAACTGTGTTTATCTGTTCGCTGTAATTCTCGTGGTATTTGTAACTCACAATCGCTTAGTCAGCGGTTTGGAGGATATGATAAAGATTTTACCAGAAGGGCGGGATTGTTTGATGGAAGGGGACAAACTGAAAGTAGTTTGTACTGATAATCGTATTAGTTCTGCAAATAATATTAATAACATGGTCCGATTGGTCCTTGGTCATCATGTACTGCTTTATTCACGTACCGGTACACAGACCAGAGGAACAGCTCTTATAGATCTAGACAGCCACAAAGTTACCTTTACTGTTAGAGAGCTTATGTATGTGTGGGAATATAACGGAAACAATGACTACGTTTGTTTATGGGGAGATTATGAACATATTTCAAATCCATTTAGCGTCCAACCTTGTCAAATTCGTTCCTCCGACCTACACTGCGGTTGTAACGGAGAAGTAGTAACCGGTAACTCTAATTGTCGTTTGATATTCAATCCAAATTCAGGTGAATTCCTATCGGAAACGGACCAATCAAACCCCTTCCTTGAATGTAAAGCTACTGATTGGTTACCTTCTCCTAAAGAATCTGTTTATCCTAACAACGGCGTATTCCAATGGGTTAACAGCGATAATAAAGATATGAACAATAATTATATCTACGAGAAACTGGATTCAGTAGAAATCCTAAAACTAAACCTTCCTGATATAGAAACTAACCCAAGCTTATATAACCAACAAACGTTTACTTGCAGGGCTAAAAACATTGTATCCAATGGGGTTACTGAGTGCGGCGTTACTATGGTAATAGGTTACTTAGCAACCAATCTTATAATCACTACAGATACTAATAAACCCGTTAAGGATATTATTGAAGTGCCTGAAGGAGAGGTTATTGTACTAAATGCTGAGTTTACATCTGGATCGCCTGATAATAACATCACCTGGTTTAGAGTTACAGATAATGTTACTGAGGTTGTAGGAGAAGGGCCGACTCTATCAGTTGATATGAATGTACATGACAGCGCCATCTACCGGTATGACGTTTACTGTATTCCGTGGAGTGAGGATATCAGTTCTATAAGTGGGAGTGTCCGCGTTGTTATTTCTGTTCCAATTCCTGATACAACAGTTACCACGATCACGACCACTTCAATGTCAGCAAACCAAAATCCATTAAGTGACGTTCTAGTACTTGTAGTTGCCATAACAATACCTATTTTAGTAATTATTATATTCATATTATTTATTGTGATAATTTTGTTTTATAAGAGGCTAAAAGGGAGTAAGAAGATTGAGAAGGAAGCCGAATTTTACACAACAATGAATGGCCAGGGAAATGAAAGGGGAGCAGATAATGTTGCTATGGAAACTGAGTATGACATATATCATCAGTATGAAGTTATAGGCGACGTGAATCAAAATTCTGGAATTTCCAATGCCATACAGACTACAGGTTTATACAGAGATGGTTCCTCCATTCCTCTACCTTTAATATCAGATGGAACAGAAATTGAAAATGAAATAATTTCTGTAGCCAATAATCAGAACTCGGAGGAAATCGGAGTGGTTGAAGAACAAGCCAATGAGGTTTCAGATGAGACAAAGAGAAGGGTAATTGAGCCAATCAATGTGGTTGCTGGTGAAACAAAAGAAGAGCCAATCTATAAGAATATTGAGTAAATATAGTTAATTATTGATGCAGCGGTAATTGAATTGAAGTTTACTTAATATCACTATTATTACTAACTAATAATATAACTTTAATACAAATATAGGAATAATTTATAACGAACCTGCCTATTAATAGGCCAGGGTAGTTCTTGTCAAGAGTTGAGCCGTTTAAAAACACGATGTGGTTGTGTGTGTGTGTGTATATATATGTAAAGCCATATATGTATATATGTAAAGCCGTATGCTGTATATGTAAATATATATATAAGACCCCTAGATCCCTTCCTATAATATATATATGTATAACCATACAATATCTCAAAAACTCAAGCAGGTACGCAAAAATTTTAATAACAAACTCTCCATAAATTTTGGTTGCGCACAAGACTGTATATTTTTTGTGGCGTTTCGTTCAAGGGGTCACTGAAAAATAGCGGTTTTGAAAATTTAAAGTCGACTTTCACCGATTTCAACTCGTCGAGTAGGCACCAACTTTTTTATTTGAGATATTCAGTCATCTGAGCAACATATTTGAGCCTCAGAATCTTTTCAAATATCGCTAATCTCGCATAGAACGTCGCCAAAATTTGTTAGTCCGGCAAAAAAACGCACAAATTCGTCTAAAAGAGTAAATTATTTAGTTGCGGAATAATATGATTTAACGAGAAAAGCCAGCCAGCTGGCTGTAAGGAGACCGTCCATGCCATATAGACAAACGTAGTGTTAGTTGTGTCCCTCCTCATTCATTATCATCAACTCCCTCCCATCTAACATAGCAGTGAGTAACCTTATAGACTATTGTCATAGGATTCACTGGGAAGAGCTATTCATCTGGTGGGGTAATACATTATACAAACTTACAGTTGATGTTTGATTACTGTCTCGGTTACAGGGTTAGAGTGAGATAGTAATCAATTTGGCAAGTAATATACTTCTCTGCAGTTTGGGCTATCCATTCAATAAATAGTAGTAGCTTACTAGGCCCACATGAGTACCAGCAGCTGGTGTTTCTATAGTTGAGTTGAAGGCAATTATCGTGTTTTCATTTTCGCTCACTCAGGGTACTGCGATACTGGTTTGAGGGGCAGGTTCGTTTATAGTTTCTAGTGTAAATATATGAAAAATATTGGCAAAAAGTTAAAACCTTTTATTTTGGCGTATTATTAAATTAATTAAAATTATAGCGAAATGAGAAGAATGAGGTTTAGATCGCGTGATTAGTATGATGAGAGGTTGTCCTTTTGGATACATAACAGAAAGTGAGCAAACAATATATTGTATGTTGTACCCAGGGATCAACCCATAGGGGGGGGGGGGGGTGGGTGGGGGGTGCCAATTCGGTAAAAACTCAATGATTGAGTCTGAGAAGTCGGCAAAACACGATCAGGTTGGAGAATCCAAGAAATCTTATAACAGATGATAGGATTACAATAAACAAAATAATACCACTGTCGGTATGTATCGATTGTGGACTATAGTACACGTTCGTGGGGCCTTCGCGCAGCACGAAGTGAGCAAAGCATTAGGCATATGGTCACCATTAACGAGTTGTCTGCCGTTAGTCAGAAATCTTCACCACAATACTCGTCCTCCTCTTGCGCCTCGTTGCGTTCGTTCGTTTTTGACCAAACCTCAGATTCTTTCTAAACTTTTGACCGACTACATACGTACCAAGTTTCGTCATTCAAGTAATTTCTTCAAGGAGAGAGTTATTTGCCATCAAAGATTTACGACGACAGACGACGACGACAGACAACTCGCCAATGGCACCCATATACTAAGGCTTCACTCACTTCGTGGCTCGCCCCACAAGGTAATTCATTTCATAAAATTTAAATCTTAAGTAACCATCTATTTTTCACCTCGGGTAATAAAGAGCAAGAGACAATATTAAAGAAAGAAAATAAAAATTGTTGAAACAAACAGAGAATAACCATTACAAGAAAAGAAAGTGGTGGAAGATCGAAATATAAGAACGAACAGTAGGTATAAAAAATGTGACTAAGAGGATATTCAAATGTTTATTAGGAAAATATTTTAGACCGAGCTGTTATCATTGTAATAAATTGGAAAAAATTGACCTTTTTAGAGCAGATGAAAATTTGTTTTTTGATTTTTTTGAACGAATGTCGAGTGGCACCGAGTTCCAAATGACAGGACCTCGAAAACTCAGGGATCGTTGGGAAGAGCTAAGATTAAAAAGAGGAGTTGTGAAGTCGCCACGAACAGAAGAACGAGTATAGTAGTTGTGTACAGTAGATTGTTTAGTGAATAGTTTACCAAGAGTCGAAGAAGGACATATAGTTTCGGATTTAATATCGTACATTAATTTTGCGACGGAGTGTTCGTATAGTTTGTTAATGGGTAGTATATTCAGTTTTTTGTAAAGCGGCAAAGAAGATGATCGATAGTGGGAAAATGTTATACAACGTAAGAGTTTATTAACTTTGATTCGTAAAGGTTTAAGTATTGTTGAATATGTATTACCCCACAAGATAATTCCGTAGTTAATGTATGGATGTACTAAAGAAAAGTATAAGGTTTTAAGAATATTTAGAGGAAATACATAGCGCAGTTTGTAAAAAATTCCGGAAGATTTAGATATTTTTTTCAGAATATAATTAATGTGTGTTTTCCAGGTTAGTTTTGAATCGACCCATATCCCCAGTAATTTAGTGCTATCGGTTAAATTTATTTGGGTGTTATCTATTTTTATTTGTGGTACAGAATTGGAGGTCATTAGGGTACTGTTTGTAAAAATGGTATATTCAGTTTTTTTTAAATTTAGTAAAAGTTTGTTATCAGTTAACCAGTTATTTAGTTATGAAAGTTCATTGTTCGTGCTGTTGAGTAGGTAGTGAATGTTAGAATGTGAGTTTAACAGAGTTGTATCGTCAGCAAAGAGTGTCGAAAGTAACTTTGTAACATTCGGTAGGTCGTTGATAAAAATAAGAAAGAGAGTCGGGGACAGGACCGAACCTTGGGGGACACCGCAAGACAGTGGTAGGAGGGAAGAGTTCTGACCATCTATTGTAACAAATTGATAGCGGTCGGTTAAAAAATTTTTAAAAAGATTTAATGGGGTGCCTCTGACACCATAGGCCTCCAGCTTCTTTAGTAGTATACTGTGGTCCACGGTGTCAAAGGCTTTTTTCAAATCTATATAGACAGCGCAAGTATGAAAGTGAGAGTCAAACATGGCGTGGATCTGTTCAGTAATAGAGATAAGTGCATGAGCAGTAGAAATTTTTGGTCGGAATCCATATTGTGATAGAGTGATTATATTGTATTTGTTTAAGTAAGATTGTAGTTGTTCATTCAATATTTGTTCTAGAATTTTGCTAAAGATTGGAAGAAGGGAAATAGGACGGTAATTGTTAGGATCGTACGGGTCGTCAGATTTGTAAACCGGGATGACTTTGGCAGTTTTTAAAGAGTCTGGAAAAAAGCCATGCGAAATTGAAAGGTTAAATTGAGAGCATAAATGCTGGGAGAGAGGTTCGGCGGCAAGTCTAATGAGTGAAGGGGGAAATGGATCGTTAGTACTGCAATTTAGCTTAAGTTGAAGAATTTTATATTGTACCTTAAGAGGAGATGTTTCGGCCAGAGAGAAAGAATTAGGTCGGGTATGGGATAAATGGCGGAGTGGGGACGATCTAGGTCGTGTTGGTAAAGTACTTTGCAGTTTGGGTCCTACAGTAGCAAAATGTTTATTAAACGTTTCGGCAATTTCTTTAGGGTTGGAATTAATTTTGGAATGGATATTTGTTTTAATGATTAGTTTCTTTGGGGATAATTTCGCTGAAGATTTATGAAGTACGGAGTTAATAACAGTCCATGTTTTACGGATGTTGTTGGAATTTTGTTCAAATTGCTTAGAGTAATATTTTTTTTCAGCAGCCCTAAGTGTAGATGTTAAACGATTACGGTAAGAATTGAACAGCAAGCGGTTAGTTTCAGTTTTATTTTTTATGTATTTACGGTACAGTTTTTCTTTAGTTCGTATAGATTTAAGCAAATTCTCAGTTATCCATGGGTTGTTGGGACGTGTTTTATGAGTATAAGTTTTCAATGGCAAGTGATTGGTACAAATTTTTATGAGGTCCTTATAAAAATGTTCAAATTTTAGCTGAATGGGAATAGAATTGTCAGTGTAACTCCAGTAATCGTTGGTTTTAATATCCTGTAAAAAATCTTTTTCGTTGAATTTTGAAAAGTCGAAGCTCGTGTAATTCTTAGGTTTATTAAAGATGCAGTTGAATTTTTGCAGAACAATGAAAGTTGCACGGTGGTCGCAATTCCCGATTTTACAGTTAAAGGTTCCAGCGTTTGAGACAGAAGTAGTAATGTTTGTGATAATGTGGTCAAGTAATGTTTCGGAATTACGTTTTGGGTCGATTCGAGTAAGGTGGTTGAGTATTTGTAAGAATCCGTAAGAGTTGAGTAAATTAATGTATTCTTTCTGGGTATTATTGTTGTTAGTTTTCAGTAAGTCAATGTTGATATCTCCAGTAATAATAGTGTCACAGTTATTATTAGTAAGTTTAGTAAGATTAGTATTAAGTAACGTATTGAAGTCGGTCGGTTTAATCGCGTCAGTGCGGTAGATAGTGCCTATGATAAGAGATTTAGTACCAGGTCTAGCAATTATAATCCATGAGTTCTCGAGCCCCGGAATTTGGAACTCGGGACACTCAGACATTTGTAAAGACTCGCTCACGTAGATAGCGGTGCCACCGCGCCTTGTATTTCCAGTCTGGCGATTAGTAAGAATCGGACGGTCGTGGTAGCCATTGAATTTAAAAATATCTAACGGGGTATCACAGTTAAAAAAAGTTTCAGTAAAGGTTAAAATATCGAATTTAAAGCTTAAGGTATCAATAAAAGTGCTAATGGCACCGTAATTAAAGGGTAAGCTACAGCAATTTAAGTGTAGAACAGAAAAAGAGTCTTTATAGTTAGAGGAAGAAAACTCAGACTGGAAATATTCGGCAGTGAGCGACCCCTTATCAAAAGCTAATTTGGTGACGTTTTGATCGGGATCAATGTTTGAAAAA
>JAUCBJ010004264.1:0-41236 GCA_032718475.1 Nemertoderma westbladi | reverse complement strand
ACTGAAAAGTTCTGGTTACTTGTTTTTTTCATTTTTTTCCTACGCAGAGAGGACTAAACAGCCATTTATAGTAGTCATATTATTTTTAAATATTTTCCAATGTATTTTGCGCCCCAGAAAACCTGTATTGAAAAACAATTAGCCGAAAAATTTAACTTTCACATTTTGTGAAAATTGTGCACTATTTGTAATTTTGGTGCTGCAATATAACCACCCCAGTACATTTTTTCGAAATTTTTTTTTTCGGTCAGATCCAGACTGGTGATACCTACGTACAAACAAAAAAATCATACGCTTTCGTAAAAATTTGTAGATTTTAGAGGGGGGGGGGGGGGGGGGGGGGGGGGGGGGTCAATATGACCCCCCTTCCCCCTCTAAAATCTACAAATTTATTACCGGTATTTGTACAACATTTTATAGCCCGGTACTTATAGGGTTAATACTAACAGCGTTGAGTAATTTTACAATTTTAGAATAATAACTATTAAAAATAGAAATGTGAAAAATTGCAAATTGCATGTCTCTAAAGTAAGAACTGGACTAAGCTAGATATACTTTATTGTAGGCAAACATATCGCCACAATTGTCAATTTAATTGCCGGTATTTAATATTACAAATTGAAATTGCCGTATCTACTAATTGCGATACCACATGTTACAATCACAAATTATTTAAACTTTAGTAGAGGGAATGTCCTTTCCAAAGATAATGTAATCTATTTTACTAATGAATCGCAAATAATAAGGATAACACATGTAAATTCCCAACACAATTGTGGGCACACACTGTTGATACACACACAATAACTGCTGCAGTAGATTTACCTCGCTTTCACCCACCCCCCGGTCACTTCCCCCCAAGATATATGGCGCCCTCAACGCGTTCACTTCCCCCCAGTCACTTCACGGTCACTTTCCCTCCCGGTCACTTCCCCCCAGTCACTTCCCCCCTGTTCACTTCCCGCACAGTCATGTACTTAGTGTCTATCTGTCTGTCTGCCAGGCGGTTTGGTCGGTCGTTCCCCCGCCAAATCTTTGAATGCTAATACAGTAACTCAGCGAATCTTTGTGATAAAATTATACCAATCGTGGTACACAAGTAGTATGTCAAAAGTTTAGAAAGTTTTCAAAATTTTGGCGTTGTGCATTTAAATGGTCCGCCTCCCTCTAGAAAGCGCTAAATATCACTTCGTCTAGCCTTAATAATTTTGAACCACTTCATCGATTTTGAATAACCTATGGATGGTTCTCAATTAATTAATAGGTACAGAGACTCAAAACATCAGCATCGGCCGCAAGATGGCGTTAACAAATTTACCGCTAGTATTTAAGTTTTGAGTTAAGAATATTACATATAACCGATTAAACTATTATTTATTGATATGTTTATTGCTATAGTTATTGATGTTTCCAATTTTCAAACCCTGTCATATTATTTATTTTTGAGCTCTACATTTTCTCCTCCATTAGACGTATGGGTATGCACCTTGTCCTTTACATTACCTGAATTGTATTTACTATTATGGGTATTCAATGATCTTTTATTTTTCTAATGCTTACCGCAACTAATAGGGGCCTACATGATTCCATGTTAATATTATATATTTTGACGCCAAACACTCCGCCATTTTGAAACAATTCGTTTTTTAACTGTATTAACTGCAGTAACTCCTGCAGTACTCTACAGTACAAAAAAATGACTAGATAAAGAGATACTATTACTGTAGTACAGGCCTACATCATATACATGCTTTTCAATTTAGCACAGAGCACATTACTGCACAGGGCAAAAACGCAATCAAAATTTGCAGCGAATTGAGATGAAGAGAGTAATTAGATCGTAATTACGAAAAACCGGAAAACTATAAAGACTAGGATGGGATTTCCCTACCATCCTTAACATGATGCACAAAAATAATAAAGTTATACTGCACAGATATTAATTCATTTTAATTGTTTATTCAATTCAATACTGGGAGACGGCCCGTTCTAAAAAATTTCCAAAGCAATTCGCTATCCGATAGCTATCCCTATCACTTTAATTTCCAATTCACAATACAATATACAACTGTACAGTCTGACAGTATACAAGTACAGACGAATACTGGAATAGGCATCGTTTTAATACAATGAAAGCGAACTAGCATTAGGCTGTAGATAGGTTCTGTGTGACGGGATCAGAGGATCCCGACCGGTTAATTTGTGTTACGCGTCACCGCACGATTGAGAAAAGATAGTTTGTTGTTGTTATTCTGATCTTGATATAGACTGATGATAATATAATATACGTGACAGCACAGTTGAGATATTGGTTAACAAGTAATGAATGATGTACCGGTAGATACGGTGATGTTACAGGTGACGGCGGTGATGGTACAAAAGTGTCACCGATCTGCCCTACGTGACTGAGATAACTGAATGGTAATGCAAATTGATTGATAATATATTCACTCTTACACTACTGTGGCCTTAGTACCTAGCGGATGCTCTCTTCCCTGTCCCTGATTGGCTAGTGCGCTAATTCTCGGCTCGCACCTCTGTGGGAGTGCTTCCCCCCCGCTGCTGTTACTTTCCCTCTCCAGGAGGTTTAACCTCTGACCTCCCTTTGTGTGGCCCTTTGGGGTTTGTTGTCCCCGCTATTGGTTGTGTGATACGAGGTTGGTTGTGATTAACCTCGTATTCCCAATATTGCTAAAAGGGGCGTCCATCCCAACTTTATGGGGTGGTGAGTGGAATTGAATCCGCTCACACTCCCCCCCATGCTATCTTCCCGGTGAGAAGATAGCATCACCAATGAGTGCGCTTCAATTCCGCTGGAACCCGATCTACTATCGGGTGTGGGGTGGAGTTCTCTTACTTGTAGTCGGCTTTCCAGGCCGCTCCCTCTGGGTATGATGTTACTACCCTCTCTTGGTGCAACTCCAACCTATGTTGCACCAAGACATCTGGCGTCTCGGTTCGAGACAATTGTGGATTTCTCTCACACAATTTTATCTCCCCACTACTCTCTCCACTCTAACTTCACTCTGACTGACTCTAACTTCTCCACTCTTACCCTGATTCTCCTCTATTTCTCTTCTACTTTCACTCTAACTTTCGGACCCCCTGTCCCTCACTCTGTCTCTTACTCCTCCCCCCCCCCCCACACTTGAATTGCACTCGCATTCTCTCCACGCGCCTCAACACTTGTCAACATTCACTCCCGACGAGCCTCACCCTCCCCTTCCGTGCCGTCGCACCTAAGAAGCGTCAAGTGTGTAGTGCTACGTCTAGTCTCCCGTCCTCCTGTCATAGTCAATTGGCCCCCAGTCCCAGTAGCTAATTGGAAAAAAGGTTACATGACTATAGTACTTACTTTGGTTATATTGGTTATATGATTATATTCTATTCTAATGATTATTATATACGTACATACTAATTGCACTTTTAATTAAATTTGCACTTAGGAGTTCGTATTACTTCACATGTGGTGCCTTCCAGGCATCCCCACATCTCCCCTTCCAAGTTCTAGTTCGCTCCTCCTGACTTTGGGAACCATCTCAATTCCTTCCCTCTGTCGTCCTCCTCTCTCGGTCGCTTCCTGGTCGTCGCCGCTCCCTTGTTCTTGTCCCCTTTAAGGTTCCTGATCCTTGCCGTCACTTCCCTACTGATTCCCGTCGTCGACTCCTTGGGCACTGGTGTTATTAGCTCCCAGTATCGCTTTGCGGGTGGCCTCTCCGAATGGCCCTGTTGCTTCCCCCTAGTGGCGTCCCATAGGATCACCTTCATAGCCCACGGCACATGCTGCGCCAAGAAATCTCTAAACTCTCCCCGGTTCTCTGGCGTCCACCTGTCTAAATACCTCTGTGTATTTATCACCCCGGCATACAACGCCGCCATTGACACTTCCTGATACGTAAACGGAAGTCTCCGTTTGATGATTTCCAGGTGGGCCTCCTGGTTAATATTAAAGAAGCCCCACCGGAATTCCTGGGCCTTCATCCGCTGCTGCGTCATGGCGCCGACATCGGCCCACTCCTCGAAGATCTTAAACTTCTCCTCGTCGTCCATCCAGTCGCACTGGCATCCGTAGTGCCCCCGGAAGTTGCACTTAGAACACCGGTTGTGCAACCATGGACACGCCCCCATCCTATGACTCGACTCGCGGCAGTAGAGGCAGCTCGTCCCCCTTTGGAATCGGTACAAGCAGCTCCTTCCCTGGTGAGTTTGCCTCCCGCAGTAATCGCAGCCGAGTACCAGTGCTCTCGCCCCACATCGTCTTTTGTCCCAAGCGATCTCCTCTGTCTATGGAGTCGCTGGTAAGCGAACTTCTGGACGTTAGCATCCCTGTCCATGTCTATCTCCTCGTCTCGCCTGGGCATCGTCTCTCCGAATACTACCCGTGGTGCCGTTCCCGGTTGCTCGCCCAACCTGATGGTGCTCCCCGCGAAATCCATCGCCGGCTCCTCATGCAACCAGGCCCGCTTGCCGGGTCTATCCCAGAAGGCCCTCGCCCCGCTGGCCGTCACCACTCTCCCGCCAACCCAGTCCGTGTCTGAGTGGCCGATTCTCCCGATGGGCGGCATCTCTCCGAACTCTCCGTGTTTTTATGTAATTTGGAACAAATTAGAACATGAACCCAGCTGAAATTCAAAAATTTTTGAAATATGAACCACCCTATTAAGGGGGGAGTACACCCCAAATATTTTTTTTTATCAAAAATAACATTATTGCGTTTTTTTGTACAGAAATTAACGGCGATTTCAAATTTGAAATCGGTATTTTAATATCTCTTCTAGTTTTTGAATTACAGAAGTTCAAAAATGTGCTGTCAGTTACGAAAATTATCAAAAAATCGACATTTTTTCCGTTTTGGACAAATAAATTCAATGCTGCACTCAAAGAAATACAGTATTGCGATCTCCAATCAATTTAACATTTTGGAGGGAAATTTGAAATTAATATTTATAGGTTTACAGTGTATATTTATAGTAGGCCTAGTTAAACCCGTTTGATTAACTTGTACTGCTGTAATTCATGTAAACGGTTACCTACACGGTAAACTGTAATGTAACCTATCCACTTCTACCTTTATTTGTATATATTTTTGCAATATAAATAGCGTAATATTGTCAACAAGAATGCCAAAGAAAACTTTTGCAGGGACTAGAAAACAGGAAATCGTAAATGTTAATCTACCAGTTGAGGAGTCAGATCTGATTCCCGAAGCGAATCAGAGTTCCCACACGACTGATCGTCTTGGAGTGACTGGGGATGCATTTACGGGTCCTCTGATTGGAAGTGAAGGATTCCAGTTTGTCGAATATTCAACCATGAAGGATTGTATGTCCGACATTCATCGACATCACTGCGGCGGTGTTCTGAAGTTTACTCCAAATCTCCAAAACGGATATTATTTCAATATATTTCTTGAATGTGAGACATGTGAATATATTTACAAATTCGAAAATGTAGTCAATGATATAAGCAATCATCCTAATGAGTCAAAGCGCCGTATAAACACTCGTACTAACTATATTAGCGTTTCTTATGATTGGGGGAACACATCCACTGCTCGAAGATTTTCGGAGGCGATGGAAATGCCAAATCCTGTCAATCATAGTCGCTGGAGAGTTACTCTTAGGCGAATAACTGATGCTGTTAGAAACCTGGCGATTGGTAATTGTTACAATGAAGCTCAGAAGCTGCGTAATAAGCATGGGGCAGATACAGGTAACCCTATCTCTGGTAATAGTGAGTCAATATATAATGTATCTGTTACTTTTGATGCCACTTGGCAGAAACGTGGGCATATGTCCCTTTACTGTGTGGCCTATGTGATGTCTGCTGATACCGGCGCAGTTCTAGATATTTTTGTTGTCAGCAAATCATGTTATATTTGCCGCTATTATTCTAAACTTTGTACTATACACGTACCGCAACATAATTGTGACATAAATTTCCATGGCAGTAGCAATGCCATGGAAACTTTTGCTGCGAAGCAACTTTGGGCAAGATCCATTGAAAGGAACAGGTTGCGATATACAGAGCTGCTAAGCGATGGAGACAGTTCTGTTTTCAAAGAGCTCCGAGAGAACCCTCCATATGGCATCGAGCACCCAGTAAAGAAATATGAGTGTATTAACCATATCGCTAAACGAGTAACCAATGGCCTTGAATCAGTCCGTAAAGAAAAAAGGATCGGTGGTGTCAATGGGCTCTCTCAGCCACGGATCAGACAACTAGCCAGTTATTACCGGAACACTGTTGTTCACCATGTCTCTTCTGTAGACTACCGAACAATAGACCCAGACGAACTGGAGAACCTCATTGACACCATAATACGCGAGGTGAAAGCTACTGTATTTCATTACACGAATTACCCAGAATCTCAGCGGGAAAGAAAACATGAGGATTGTCCAATGCGGTGGTGCAAAGCGATCCAGAAAGACCCAACCTACAAGGACAAATCCTTCATCAAGCCGGAGTGGCATGCCCACATTATGCCCGTATACAATAGACTTACAGATCGGAATCTATTGATGCGTTGCCTTCCTGGTCTCACACAGAACCAAAACGAATCTATTCATGGTCGACTTTGGAACAAATGTGGGAAGGATAAGTTCCAGGGAAGAACAACATTGGAATTCCATGCATATTATACTGCACTTGTGCACAACAGGGGTTCATCTGCAGCTCAGATACTGTATATGAAGTTGGGCCTGGGGCCTGGGGTGAAGATGGCGACAGGGTGCAAGGTGAGAGACCGCAAGAGAACTTCACGAAGCCTCCTCAAACGCAAATCAAAGAAATTCTGCCCGGAAAACAACGATTCCGCTTACAAACCTGGAGGGTTTTAGAAATTTATTTCAGTTTGTTACTACGAAGTCCCCATAAATCTATATTTGCTTTATAACAGACTGTTGAAACTTGTTCAGTTAGATTCGTCATGTCCTAATTAATAGTAAATAATATAACACATGAAATATACACCAGAATAAATTTTTTGTAACTTATACAGTATATAATATACTGTAGGCCCTATTTAAGTATGTTTCACTTTCAAATGCATTTTTCTCAAAATGAAATAATTTTGCACATTTTGTCTATCTACTTTTGAACTGCTCAGCCGATTTTGATTCTGTTTTCACTATATTGTAGCCCTTGCATAACTGTAAAATCTGAACAGACAAAATTTTGTAAAAACATATATAAAATTTTTTTTTCGATTTTTTGTGTCAAAATTTTGAAATATATTGAAAATATCTGGTAATTATTACTAATGATGACATAAATTGATAACCACTAACAATATCAAAATTTTGTCTGCTCAGATTATTGTCCACCCGATATTGATCAAAATAAAAAAAAAATTGTTTGAAAATATTGAAAAACAAAAAAGTAGATGCATTTATAAAAATTCGCATTATTTTGGGTGAAAAAAAGTGCAAAAATGGAAAAAAATATGAAAAAAATATTTTTTTTCGTTTCAAAATTTTTTTCCGAGATTTATACACCTTTTGGCTACAATATGGTGAAAAAAGTAAATTAATCGGACATATGGTTCTAAAATGACAGCTTATATACTCTAGAATGGCAAATATTTATTAGTCTGGGGTATCCTCCCCCCTTAATGCCTATTTGTTAGGTTCCATTGCCAATCATAGAATTATAGCGTCCCTTAATGCAAAACATGCCGTCCCTTGTTGATGCCCTCCTTAGTGGGGCATTAGGGAACCATTTCTTGATTTTTTAAAAGTCGATAACTCACGGAATATCCAGCGAGGATTTGAAGAATGTTAATAAAATATCTCTAATAAATACAATCTTTATTATAGAATCAAAATTATTGGTCTACAACTACTAGAGGTGGCCCTACTCCTAGATAATTTGACATTGTCAATGCCCTTTGGGTTGGCAATTAAGTTCCATGGATATGAATTATTCCAATGCTCTTGCGGTTGCTGATGGATTACCAATAATATCTACGGCGCTCTCTTCCTCAGATGTTGGTCTCAGCTCGAGAGCTCCCCTCCCAATTTCACTTTCTAGACCTCGACGAGCGCCCGTCCCCCGAGCGCAGGACACCCCTAGCATCGGACCCCTTTACATCTTATTATTTTTTCTATAGGAAAAGAGATACAGTTCGATAACTAGTAACTCTACCCTTCTACCAATTGAAATCGATTTTAATGCTCTTAAAGTTTCTGATACATTCAATTTAAAGAACAAAGAGAGTCCTTCTGGGTTTGTTAAAGCAGTTTACCTTGGCCATTCCAGCTCTGAAGAGGACATTCGAATAAAAGAACGACGTCTACAACTTGAGGCTAACAATCGATCGCTTAGTGCTAATAGTAGTTTCGGCTTTCTAGATGAGGCTCACAATCGCAATGTTTCTATTATTGAAGATTCCCAACGAATCAATCCTACTAATTTTTTGAATCCTATTAGAGAAGAAGAGGAGAGTCAGATTGTTGATGATTCATTCAGTGTTACTGGAAATATGGTTGCCATTGTCAATTCACCACCGATGATTGAAGATGACGATGAAAGTGATGACATTGGGAATATTGGCAGTGACAACTTCACTATGCTAACCAGACCAATCGTTAAAGCTTTAAATAAAAATACCAAGGCTATGAATACACTTGTTAAGTTGCAGACTAAACAAAATAAACGTTCGAGTGAACTAAACCGTAATCTCTGCAAGCTTCTGATAAGTTCTGACTATACATCATCATCACCTTCGGGTAGCTGTAATGAGGCATTCCGATCTCCAAATCCACTCACACAGCCTCCTGTCAACTTCGATTTAAATCCTACAGGATATGGTAATCTTATTGCCCGTGTGCTTTGGACCGACAAGGAGCTGGTGAAGGAATCTTGTTTCCAATTAGGATCAATTCTACGAAACATATTCCTTTCAATGCTGCGAAGTCAGATAGATATCTTTTTGGATGCTGTTGTGAATCGATTTAATCTTGATAAAGATATCGATGTCGACATTATACGTTCTGTCATTAACGCTGTCAACCAGCTTGGCAGTGATGTTGCCAATGGAAAGCGTTGCCGAGTCCGCGAGACTCGGCAATGCGAGAGACACGATGAGGAATAGCCCCCATCAATATATCTTGATTATACCAATGTCCATCATAATTCATATTTTACGTCTTCACCGACTAATTAACAATTTTATTATAGCTAACATTATGTCAATACATATTATATACTAACATCGAAGCATTATAGAGTATAGACTATATATATATTATATACACCATGCTGGAATTGCCGGTACTTTTTTTTTATTGATATATTTCTGATGGATGTGTAATTAATTATGAGCGGAAGGAAAAGGGCCTATATTCGAAAGTCAAAACTATCCCGTTCTAAGCAACTGAAGTATCTAAAGACTAAAAAACGTAGAGTTCCACAGTATTCCTCTTCTTCCCTTTTGACAAGCATTGGTAGTACTGACTCCTCTGGCAGATTGAATACTTCAGGAACTGGGTCTGGTAGGCCCACAGAGCTATACAATATCCAAATTGGAGGCAACGATTCGTATTCCGCCTTTGATAATTACATATCCACTTTCCATGGAAACAATCACTTTACTTCACCACCAATCCCTTTTGATGAATCAACCCAAGATATTGCACTCGATGATAGCAGTTTTGCTAACAGTGAACTCGATGACAAACTCTATAGTGGTTCTAAAATAACGGTAGAGTGTTTTAAGGATACATTTTTGCATATTATGGTGAAACACCATCTTTGTGACTCAGCTGCCAAGGACATCATAGAATTATTTGCTGATATATTTATTACCTTTACCTAATTGAACTCCTCGTTTATCTGAATTTCAAAATTGTATACTTACTGATTGCTGTGACATTGTGACTGTTAAGAGTAATAAATCTGGGATGAACAATTATTATATATTGACTTAGAAGATCAAGTGACTACACTATTAAAATTGTACCCTAGAATTTTTAACATTAATGACACTGACAGTGCCAATTTTGGAAACACTTCACAATCTCAAATATCAGTATACAAAGACATAATGGATGGAAGTTATTTCAATTTTTCACAGGTGCAATCAGAAAACCACCTATATATATGCATTAATACAGATGGTGTTGTACCTGCCCATAAGTCGAAGGGATTATGTTTATGGCCTGTAATGGCTTGTGTAATCAATCTTCCTTTACATGAGAGGATAAAATCTCAAAATATGTTGTTAACCAAGGGCATGACAAACCTGATATTTTAAAATTGTGCAATATTGCTGTAGAAAACTTTATGAATTTTCGTATTGAATTTAACAATAAAACTATTAGAGTGAAACCTTTTATTCTTATTGCTGATTTACCAGCGAAGGCAGATGCACTAAATATTTGTCACCATAATGCATATGGGTGCCCATGGTGTTTTGTAGAAGGTGTATATGATTGATTGTATATGATGATTTTTCCATACAGTGAAACTCCTCACCCTTTAAGAACAAATGATTCTCATAAATCACTTGCAACAGCAGCTATGGAAGCGTCTAAACCCCAGTATGGAGTCAAGGGTTCGACACCACTAATTGATGTTATAGACACCCCAATAGCAGCTCCGTTTGATCCCATGCATCTGCTATATTTAGGTATCGGAAAAACTATGCTTACATTCCTAATTAAAAAGAACCTAGTAGACTGTAATGTAATTTTTCCTCTTCTTGAAAGCATAAAACTACCTGTGTGTTTTTCACGGAAGCCCCATTCTCTTGATTTCTTGAAGTATTGGAAAGCCACAGAACTTAAACATTTTTACTTGTACTATGTTGTATTTTTACTTTATCTAACTGATGTTGAGAAGAGAGTAATTGTATTAATAACTTGCTTCTCTACATTGCTTCATATACTTTTAAACGACCAGATACTGCCAGAAGGAATCCTCGATTCTGAAAATCTAATTCGATTTTTTAGGCAGGCCATTCCGGCTCTTTTTGGAAGTGCATCTCAATCCCTATCTTTACACACCCTATCGCATCTTCCTAAACAAGTAGAGTTTTTCGGTCCTTTACAATCATCTTCGGCTGCCATGTTTGAGAGCGCTTTTCATCACTTAAAGTGTTTAGTATCAGGTAGTAAAAATGAAGCATCTATTATTATTAAACGATTTCTTCGTAATAAGTTGATCTTACACAAAAATTGTAAATCATCAGATAAAGTTTATGTATTTGGTAAATTAACCCTACCCACATGTATACCATCATCATCAGAACTGTACGGTATTGATTGTGCTGATATCGATAAACTAAGTTTCCGTATTTGTGTTAATGGCCGAGTCCTTCATTCATATCACTACCCACGTAAATTGAACTCCAAATCATATTTGGCATATATTAAAAGTAATGATGGTGAATTTGTGTTTTTAAATATTGACTACATTATTGTACTGTACATAAGAATACAAGAATGTACTGCCTCTGTTCTTCTTTTATTGGAGCATCGCTGCTTGAACATTTTGACTTTTCGTGTGTCCCAAATGATATAGAACATATTCTGAAAAGGAATTCGCGAAAAATGCCCAGGTTCACCTAAAGACCATAGGGACTCCGGGATCCCGGCTCAGATTTCTATGAAAGCATTGAAATTTTTCAATGTCCTTTTGTTTTTATGTTTTTATATCGGCCTTGACCCCCAAATATTCACTTGAATCAAATGTGGCACTTCTGGAACATTGTGGTCCTCAAAGGGTTAAATATTAATTGTAACATCTCTATTTTTGATTTACACCGGTTTTTTGGTGTTAGAAATTTGATGGAATTCATATAAATTGATTTAGAAATTCCAAACTTGTTTTTTTCGGTGGGTGCCAAATTTTGGTGCCAGCACCAAATTTTGAAATAAGTCAATTTTGTAAATTGATCGTTTGAAACTTGTTTTTTACGCAATTGGGGTTTTTTGGGTTTCTGGATTCGATGAAATATATACGAGTTGCACCAAGCGTATCAAACTTGTATTTTTCGGTGCTGTGTACAAATTTTGGTGCTAGCACGAAATTTTGAAAATCCATTCAATAGATAAAATTGCTTGTGACAATTTATTTCTTGCGTTTTAGAGGTTTATGGCTGTTCTGAATTCAATGGAAAATATAATTATCGAACTAGACATCTCAAACTTGTATTTTTCGGATGTGGGTGCAAAATGTGTTGCTAGCACCAAATTTTGAAAACCATCAAATATATCAATTGATTGTGTCACCTTGTTTCTTGCGTTATACGGGTTTGTGATGGTTCTGAATTCAATGGAATCATTAAAAATTTCATAAGAGTTCTCAAACTTGTATTTTTCGCCGGTGGGTGAAAATTGTTGTGCCAGCACCAAATTTTGGAAAATATGCAAATTGATAAGTAGATAGTATCACCTTGTTTCTTGCGTTATACGGGTTTATGAGGGTCCTGAATCAGATGGAATCAATAAAAACAGCACTGGACATCGCAAACTTGTACTTTTTGGTGATGGGTACGAAATTTGGTGCTAGCACCAAAATTTGCCAAATTACGCCGAAAAATACAAGTAGCAATGATCTGGCATATTATAAATGTATTCCATTAGAATCAGCGCCCTCGAAAACCTGAAAATGTGAATTTATAGCATCGTATAAGTGAATTAAAAATTTTATATTCTAACTGAAAAGTGCTGGTTACTTGTTTTTTTCATTTTTTTTCCTACGCAGAGAGGACTAAACAGCCATTAATAGTAATCATATCATTTTTAAATATTTTCCAATGTATTTTGCACCCCAGAAAACCTGTATTGAAAAATAATTAGCCGATAATGTAACTTTCAAATTTTGTGAAAATTGTGCACTACTTGTAATTTTGGTGCTGCAATATAACCACCCCAGTACATTTTTTCGAAAATTTTTTTTTCGGTCGGATCCAGACAAGTGATATCTACGTACAAACAAAAAATCAGACGTTTTCGTTAATATTTGTAGATTTTAGAGGGGGGGTTCAATATGACCCCCCCCCCCCCCCGGTATTTGTACAACATTTTATAGCCCGGTACTAATAGGGTTAACAGTTAAATGTATTAAATTTATTTGCATATAATCTTCTACATATTACATTGTGTAGACTAAACTTTATATTTGACTTATTCAAGGGAGTAAAGGGAATCTTTGGGCCAAAACGTCCGATAAGCAAATCTTCTATTTAACTCATTGGGCCGAAACTTCCTAGGCCAAAACGTCTTAGACCGAAACGTCTGTTACCCTGTTAAAGTATAACGTTAAATTTGACTTTCTCACCTTAACTTTTTTGTCTGCGGATTGCGTACGTTTCATAATTTTAATTGAGGTGTTTGTTTGTTGTAAAATTATAACACTAAATACAATTAACTTTCATATGATAATGATGTTAATTGCATTCTTACTACTTAGCAATTATTAATTAGACATTAATTATACAAATAAAAAAGAAACAAAACACAATAACATAACATAAAAATACGTAATCAACCAATAAAAAATGTAAATGAAACAACAATTTTAGGAATTTGGATAGACAGAAAGTTATCTTGGAAAAATCATTGTGCCTATGCTGTGCCTATCCGCCTATGTTTTGAAGAAAATCTCAAAATCGGCTGGTATATTTTTGGCCGACACACTCTACCACTACCTATATTAAAATTACTTTACTGTTCACTGATACAACCTTACATTAATTACGGTATAGTGATCTGGGGTAACGCTCAATCTACACATACGAAACCTATTAAAATTAAAATAAATAAACTAGTCAGAGCTATCACCTTCAGTCACTACCGGGAACACGCATCACCACTTTACAAACAATTTGATATACTACCGTTTGAACAACTGCATTTTCTTGAAACAGCTAAACTAATGTGGGAAATCCACAATAACAAAAAACAAAATTTTATCACGTCGTTGTTTCAACAAACATCCACTGTACATACTTACAACACACGATCAACAACAAGAAAATACTACTACGTACCACGCACCCGACTACTACAAGGACAGAAATCGTTAAAATATAATGGTGTCATTGTCTGGAACACGCTAGATGTAGATATTAATAAGCGGACATCCATTAATATAACTCTCCCTGCTTACATGTCTATCATTAACTTGACTCAGCTGACTTAAGAAACATTCAACCAATTGACTCTGCTGACTTCTGTGACATTCAACCAATTGAATCTGCTGATTCATGGGACATTCGACCAGTTGACTCTGCTGATTTCTGGATTGCTGATTGCTGCATTTAACAGTCCTTACGCGGTCCGGATGACTCAGCCGTAGTTACATTTAGTTGGTTGACTGCATTCATCCGAAATACTAGTACACCCAACCCCGGGTCCCAAGTTTGTTGATCTAGATTGATTGGGGGAACTGGTAGTAGGCCTAGTAAACAAATTCTGGCGGACTTCTGTTGTATTTCCATTTTCATGATGTTCTCCAGAATTTTCAGCTTCATTAATGTATCTGCCTCACTATCGATATTGTTAAATATTATTATCTTTCTGGTTGATTTAGGGGTTGTTACTCTAAAAACAATGAGGACATGCCATAATTTACGACTGTACTTCCATACTTACAAATAGCATCATCGCTAACAGTTCCAATAAGTTAGGCCATGATTGATCAGCAATTCCTTTACAGCTATCCTTTGGGTCAGAAGAATTAAGCCAACGAATTATAACAGGCATTTTAGTTCAAAAACGCCTAGTTTTGCATAATTTTAGTAGTTAGTTAGTAGTAAGTTGGTAGTTAGTTAGGTAGTTAGTTGGATTAACATGTGTCCTGCACGGGTTAGTGTAGCTGATGAGCCAAATTCCGGCGAAACACATATGCAAAAATGTAACCAATGTGATAATTTTACGTACAGTATTTAAACAGGGTTGCGCTTTGTGTCCCTGCTTAAATAAAATGATGACTACTTACGATTGAACAGATAGGAACATGTTGTTTCTCTGTTTCCAATTAATTTTACTTGCTTGATATTGGTCTGTCAAAAACATAATTCGTTCAACTCAAAATTATATTTAAGAGACCGGATCATGCTGAACATGGTTGTTTAAAATGCGTTCCTATTAATTACTTTATTTTTAATTTTTTGTATATACTATATATATTTATATAGATATTCCTTGTATCATGCGGGTCATATGTGTATAACTCCAGTGGCCCATTCGCATTCAAGAAATATATTTTTCAGGCCTATTCGCTACCAGTGGCCTATTGTATCAAAGGCCATTTTGAATTTTGGTGGCCTAATTGCTGCAAATTGGCCATGGGGCTACATATATTATTTACATGGCCTTTATGCTACTAAGAAGGCCTAAATGGGACTAAGAATATATTCACTATGGCCCAGAGGCTACAATGTGGCTCCTTTGCTACCACAATTTTATAGTTATATAGTTATAGATATGTATATAAATCAAATTATAAATTAAAGTATGACCATGGAATTGATTATTGGATAATTTAACCATGGCCCATATACTACTAGCGAATATAATAAAAAGTATATATTTGGTAATTTTTGGGCCATTGAGTTTTTTAAAACGTCAAAACGAGTAAAAGTTTTGTAGAATATAATTAATTATTTATTAAATTAAATAATAATTATAAAAATAATAAATAGAATATATGAATAATATATATATATGTTGTCTCTAAATATATTGTGTACCCCCCTTAACTAATTTTAAATATTGGAATGTGAAGAGTTACAAAGCAAGTCATATTTGAAATAATAGTAGTAGCTTTGATATAGTAGTACATATAGCAGGTCTATAACGTACACACTACACGCACGCTCTTGTACATCTATCACTTACGCACATTGCACACCAACCGAAACACCAATGACAGGCCTTCCAAAAAAGCAGCCATTATGAGTTCAGATTGCTGCTGTCTAAGCAGGTATTATAAGGACCAGTTGAATTACTGGGAGGAAAACTTGGGATAGGAGTAGCGCCCATACAACTTCGGGTAGCAGCTGTCGGAAGAGGAGCCTTTGGGTCGCATACGGCTTTAGCTGAGCTTGAAGCAGGTTTGAACTTCTTGCATAGTAAACTGTAGTAAGTTTGTAGAGTGGCCCATTTACTACAGACATATACCGGTATACAAGTGCAGGTAGTGTAAATCAAAACAAATTTGTAGTGAAACCAGTAATAAATACCCTTGTGAAGATTACAAATTTCCAACACACATAAAGCCAACAGAACTAGTACCACAGTACAGGCTGTTCATAATGAAATGACAACAGATTCAAGATTAGCTACCCTACCACAAATAAGTTAAAAAGCATGACGATAACAAACTATGTGATGACCATCATGTAATTTTGAGCATCATTAATTAAATGTTCATTGAGCCTGAATAAATTACATTATTTAATAATTCCATTACCAATGGGAAAACAGCAGGTTACAGTAGCCAGAGCCCCACTGTATTTATATATATATATATATAGATATACGTTCGGGCTGAAGGGCCACTTTTGTATATCAAAAGTGGCCCTATTGCGACTTGGGGGGTATTAAAAAGTGGCCCTTTAGCCCCTTTTTGGCCCTTTAGCCCGAAACCGCAAACGGGCTTGGATGGCCCTTTGTGTATACGGTTCCTTTAAAAAGTTATGCACCTTCATTTTATTACTAGATGAAAACACAATTTTCGGGCCACTTACCAAAATGTATAAAATGGACTACATGGATATAAATGGATATACAAATATACATATACAAATAGCTACCTAACAGTGAAATATTTCCACAAAATATTCGAGAACACAAAATCATTTTAACATTGAATAAGGCAGCATCAGGGAGTTGAAGAGTACAATAATTTGAATCGCAGTAACTATGGAAGCAATATAGTAAAATACTACAGTTAATTTTATTTTGTAACACTATATCGCTCTATATTAATTTTATTAACGAATTAAGCAAGTACCTGTTTAAGAATACAATTACGTATTACATGGGGAAAAAGACGTAGAACATTTTTTTTTCAATATTCTCTCGACCCTTTATTAACCTCGCTGGCGCTCGGTAAATAAAATGCCTTGAGAATAATGAAAAAAAGTTATACTTTTTTCCCATGTAATAAATAATTATTTTGTAGCACCAATTCACCAATTTACAACTAAACTGAGCTGAAAAAGGGCCAGAATGAAATACAATGAGCTTAACAGCATTAGGGCCATACTGTAGCGCCATGGAGACATTTATGGACAAGGCTCTTTAGAGCTAGAACTTAGTAACGAATAACGAACATAAGAACTATAAAAGTCCGTCCAGGCATAGAATTTATAATTATGCAATGCTCTGATGGTTGGTTCTATAATTACACAGCTACTTCTACGTTTCTGTCAATTCGCCCTCCTAGCGACAGACAGTGGAACTTTAAAGTCTGTGTCTGTATTTAGAATTTTCAAATAAGCAATGCTTGTTGGTGTATGTCACTCTCACCAAATTTCAAGAAGATATATCAACCATACATAAAATATGTTCAAACAAAAATAATGCTTATTATAATTTATTATTTTAGTTTACTTAACTGTGGTAATTACATTGCAAGTCTTAAAAATCATGTTATTATTCATGTCAATTTTTGATAAAGTTTCACTGGCCCATTTGTTTCAAAATTGATTTATTATATAAATGAACTGGAAAAGGGTCACCTTTACTATCATAAAGAATGAGATGATTTACATTAGGGCCACAAATATACATATTTTACAGTGGCCCATTTGCATCCAAATTGATCTTACCAATAAACTGAGCTGAAAAAGGGCCAGAATGAAATACAATGAGCTTAACAGCATTAGGGCCATACTGTAGCGCATGGAGATATTTATGGATAAGGCTCTTTAGAGCTAGAACTTAGTAACGAATAACGAACATAAGAAATATAAAAGTCCGTCTAGGCATATAATTTATAATTATGCAATGCTCCTTGTTCACTCCTACCAAATTTCAGATGGAATCTGATGGTTGGTTCTATAATTACACAGCTACTTCTACGATTCTGTCAATTTGCCCCCCTAGCGGCAGACAGGGGAACTTTAAAGTCTGTCTGAATTTAGAATTTCTAAATAAGCAATGCTTGTAGGTGTAGGTCACTCTTACCAAATTTCAAGAAGATATATCAACCATTCATAAAATATGTTCAAACAAAAATAATGTTTATTAAAATCTACATTATTTTAGTTTTAGGTTAACTGTGGTAATTACATTGCAAGTCTTACAATTCATGTTACTAATCATGTCATTTTTTGAAAAAAAGGTTGTCTGGCCCATTTGTTTCTAAATTGATTTATTAAATTATATGAACGGGAAAAGGGCCACCTTTACTATCATAAAGAATGAGATGATTTACATTAGGGCCACAAATATACATCTTTTACAGTGGCCCATTTGCATCCAAATTGATCTTACAAATAAACTGAGCTGAAAAAGAGCCAAAATGAAATACAATGAGTTCCATAATTATAAGAATGAAGAGAAATAAGATAGGGCCATTGAGGTATATAGGTACACTATACCTACATACATATCTCACTATATAGATATACAAGTTGGCCCTTTCGCTCGTTTTTTCATCTTTATGTATGTATATTAAAATGGTATATGTAGGAACATATATACACAAGATATGTAGATATACTAATGGCCCTTTTTACTTCCAATCTGTGTTGTATAGGTACATAATACCCTTCATTTCAAAGATACATATCTATGGCCCTTTAGGCCGAACGTACATATATATATATATATATAGATATTTGAGATAAAAGGAAATGAAAGAAAACTAAATGTCAGTGTTATCATGTTGTCAATGTTAAAATATCTATACTCTCTTGCACCTCATTATCCAGAGCTTTGGATATCCGCTTAGAGACATGAATCCACACACCAGTGTGATTCTCCATTTCATCTCTAGCTTGGAATGATCGTGATATTAGATTTGGCTGTTGCTTAATTTTTTCCAAGAAGTTTTCGTTGCCTTACGCGAATTTACCAACTACTCTTACACAGTCCAAAGGAACATCATCCCAACTATCTAAAACATATCTAAGTAACTCTAAGTTACAATTACGTGATATGTCAAGGACGATTACATGAAAAATTTTGAAAATAATTTTTAATGTAAATCTACTCCTGCTTGGAGTGCAGGTCTCATTGATCAGAAGTGATCCCCAGTGTAATAATCGCTACTATTCAAAGTCATTGGTAAGTCTGAGTGAATAGCAATAGGACTCAGTGTAAGACATAAGAAGTGGAATTATGTACTGATAATATAGACTCATACCCCAATATTTTTTATACAGTAGGTATGAAGCGCCGTTTACGCCAAAACTATCTGAATAAATATTATACTCAAGATGTGTCAATAAAAAATATTATACTTAAGATGTATCTAAATTCTCGGCCGAGATTCTCGGCCGAGTTTTTCTCGGCCGAGATCTCGGCCGAGTTTTCTCTGCCGAGTTTTTCTCGGCCGAGATTCTCGGCCGAGTTTTTCTCGGCCGAGTTTTTCTCGGCCGAGTTTTTCTCGGCCGAGTTTTTCTCGGCCGAGAAAGTATTAAAATATGAAACGGCGGGAAATTTAAAATGGCATTGTATTTGGAATAATTACAGTATTTACAGCAGTACAGTACATAAGCCTGCATCCTATTGCTACCGTTTCACTTCACTATCCTACATGTGTGCAGCTATGCCTATGGCTGTATGGCTGATGCCAATGTAGAACTGGTTGGAGGTATCAGCGGTGGGAGGCCTCGTTACGAAATTACGGAGAGGCAGTTGCACTATTTACAGAATATTGGATTCTCTCGAAGAGATACGGCACGCATTTTGGATGTTAGCGAACGAACTATTGTGGCTCTGATGTGCGCCGATAATAATCGATCGCAAACTGCTTTACAAAACTTCCTCTCTGCGGTAGATAACTATGGCTTGCCTAGTCGTGTAAGAGGAGATTTGGGAATAGAAAACTTTGACTTGGCCAGGTATATGTTAGTTAATCGAGGGTTAAATAGGGGAAGCTATATTGGAGGTAAAAGCGTCCATAACCAGCGCATTGAGCGTCTATGGTCAGACGTAAATCGTACAGTTATGAGGTTCTATAAGGCCATCTTCATTCATTTAGAGGAAGATAATGCCTTAGACATTCATAACGAAATGAATATGTTTATCTTACACTTTGTTTTCGAACCACGTATTAACCAATCTCTATGTCAGTTACTTGGTGAATTAAACAATCACGGTCTTAGTACCGAACGTAACAAATCCCCAATACAGCTTTGGACCGAGAGTTGTATCGTCAATCGATTAAACGACGAAGAGCTTCCATCGCATGAGATAGAGCATTATGGAATAGACGGCAATCCCGTGATAAACGAAACTACCGGTACTGGAGTTCTGGATGGCAACAACGGTATAGTGGTACCTGAAATAAACTTTCAGCCGAACAATGAGTTGTTACAGATGTTACAGAACTTTAACCCACTTCAAGATGACGGTTATTTTGGAATTGAGACATACAAAGAAATTGTACGTACCCTTACTTACGGTGACTTAGTATTATAGAATATTGTTCTAAATATATTCGATGTGATAGTCGCATCGCAGGTTTATCTATTTAGGTTATTTCTGGTTATATTATGCTATATTTAACTGTTTGTTTACATTAAAAAAATATCCTGTCCAGATTGTGGAACAGATGACACATACTGACACCGACATACCAACTGACATACCATACATAGATTTTTTTCTAACTCCATTGCCATGGAAACCAGATTTTTTCCCAGATATTAACTTCGTGGACGGGACAGGGGGCAATTGCTCCCCAGCAAATTTCTACAGGCATACACCATGTCTTGGAATATATGGAAGGTTCCAGAAATACATGTACCAAATTTCAAGTAAATTGATCAAATATTCGTTTCGTCTTGAGACGCGGGTTCGATCCCCGCTGGTGGCGAAATAATTTTTTCCGCTCCATTTGCTATAGAGTTGGATCATCCTAAGTTGGATAATTTTTTGAATTTGAATAATTTATTTACTGAAGCCATTCTTCCCAAACGCTCATGGTGGGTGAGTCCGAATTTTAATTTTTGCTTTCATAATAGCTTAAAAAGTTCCCGAGTCAAAGTATTTAAGCTCCCACCCCCCCCCCCCCCCCCCCCACCTCGCTCTTCTAATAATAGTGATACAGAAACTGAAACAAACGGTGATAGAGAATACGTGATATAGAACGGCAATATAGTTTAATTCCATAAAGTTTAATTAATAAATCAGTTTAGAATGTCTGAAATGTTTATAGAATGTTTATAATGTTCCTAATTATTGAATAATTGAACGCAGGTTGGTGAACCACTTTACAATTTATTTACAGCTGCTACGGGTTACCAAACCCAACGGTGTTGAGCACATCATCAGCCAAGCACTGGCAGAATGTTGAAGTGCGACCTATAAGGTACCTATCATTGATAGGAATCTTTATTTCTTGTGAACATGTGTCAGCAGAGACTCTCCTCTGGGAATCAGTCGTACTGAAGAATGACAACCTCCCTTCGAAATTCGGAAACCGGGAGCCAGAACCAAATTGCAACATGTCACCAAGAGAAATAACGATATTTTCGGTAGAATCGTCACAGTGTTCAAGATTTGCAGAGAATACTTTATTTGCTACTTTATTCAAGAACTGGTTAAATTTAAAGGTTAATTCCAACTCCTTTTCTCGTTCTTTACTTCTTGGTTCAGATTTGTACGTCGGTACGAAGCAACGCTTTACGTCATCAACAGAGACCTCCTGGAAGGTTAGCTCAATCACAGCACACTCTGGATATTTCTTTAGTATCGATAACACTCCAAACACCTCCAGCCCCTTCTTAAACATTGCAATTTCTTCTGCAACACAGCTAATTACTATGTGCTTTGAGAGAGTAGAACGCGCAGTTGAAGCCGTAAAGCAATGTGGTCCAGGGGCTCCATTGATGATAGCAAGCGCAGTCATCTTTCCCATCATCTCAAACCTTTCCAGGCAGCTAAGGTTGTGCCGAAAAACGAAGTTTGGATACGAGCCTCTAAACATGTTTCCAGGCTGCTGTGTAAAGAACAAACTGAAGAGTTCCCGTGTGGGTCCACCAGTATCAACGGCTTCCTCATCTATAAATTTCGTCATTATCAGAGGAGTAGTGCAATCATTGTCTTCTAAGATATCATAGACGCTGTCAACAACACGTGTTCTGGGCACTTCAAATAATATATACATTTTTGTTAAATTATCTGCATCCGATTTAAATACGTTGTACAGGTCATCTAGATCGCTTCTCATATTGGACCCCAGGGGTTCCAATATCACTGGTACCTCGATAATATCACTATCTCTATCAACTACTTGGTTCCGGTTAGCAAAGTAAACTGACCGTCTATTTGCAATCTCCTCTCTACTAAATTCATTTGCATCATCGACTGATTCATCAGATTCAGGGCATTCCTCTCCTATTGAACGAACGTAACGGACAGGTAGGCGCCTTTTTCTGGGATGCTGCTCACGGAAATTGTTAACATTTTCAGACTCTATCACATCTGCGATCATTAAACAGTTATGACAATGATTCTCACAGGCAGGTCGTGACTTTGCACATACATCGCAAATTATGCGAGGAATCAGAGTTGGTTTACAAATTGAATCCATCCCTGTACCACTGCTATCCATCGCCGCTGCATCAAAATTTATCCCCACTTCACCACTATCTACTCCCACACCACCACTATCCATCCCCACTCCACCAATATCTATTCCCACTCCACCAATATCTATTCCCATTCCCACTCTATCCATTCCCACTCCACCAATATCTATTCCCATTCCCACTCTATCCATTCCCACTCCACCGATATCTATTTCCACTCCACCACTATCCATTCCCATTCCACCGATATCAATCCCTACTCCACCGCTATCTAATTCCACACAACTGCTCTCCATTCCCGCTATGCTGCCACCACCACCGCTATCCAACCCCGTTCCAGCGATCTCAATCTTTGTTCCTCTACTATCCAACTTCCCGATATCTTTACCTGCCTCACCACTGTCCACCATATCCTGACATAAAAAGTACATTAACTTCCTTCCACATCCCCGGAAGCGGCTATAAACGGTTTGGCCATTTATCTCGTTTTCCATAGATAAATGTTGCTCCACAGCAATAAGTTTCTTATTGCACGATTCTAAAATGTCGCAAGACTAAGCTGCTATATTTGTTTTAAGTTTATGGTTAAACTCGCGAATAAGTGCAGTAAAAATCTGACACTTCGTCATTTCTTTGTTTAGATTAATTTCGTTCACAAGATATCCTGCGTCTACAAGATATTCTTTGGATCCCTGTCTAGGGATATTATTCCCCACTGAATAAAGAGACCCCGGCAACAACACCACATCGACATTAAAACTTGTAAGCTTATATGTAGATGACGCAATGTTTAAACGCTTCAGTTTCTTAGGGCCACCAGCGCCAGCTGAACCCTTTCCAAAAGGTCGATGAAATATCTTACTCATTTCACCTAGCAGTTTTCGGGTATTTGGGTCATAGGGATCCATAAGTAGAGTAGTGAATATTAATATCTATCCAATAGTAGAGTACTGAAATAGTAGTGAAAGATTGTAGTACATTGCAGTACCTGCCTACCTTACATACGTGTATTTTGTGCATACAGCTAGTAAACGACCGGGTTGAACATTTTGCCGGGTCCGGGTCAGTATCAAAAAAGCTGGGTCCGGGTCATAACTTGTGATATCAAAAATGATAAAAAAAAATAGAAAAAAATGATAATTCAAAAGAAAAAAAAAAGAAAAAAAAATTGAAAAATAATATAAATAGCCTAATAAAATTAGGCCTAATAGTACCGGTACAGGTAATAAATATAAAATGTAAGAAAATGTAAAATGTAATTTAATAAAACCCGGTACCCGGCGACTTTTTTTGCCGGATCCGGGTCACCCAAACCCGGCCCGGTTAACCGGTCGTTTCGTATATACAGCAGTACACGTATTGCCTTCCCCTTGCTGCTTGGCCAGGGTTGTAATCTTAATTCACTGGGGATGGAACTGCAGACTACAGTTATGATGGAGCCGCAGACTACAGACTGACAGTTGTAGAATAATACTGTACTGGTGGTATTCAAAATTACACTAACTACAAAGGGAAAGGAAAATAACATTTTAAATTTCCCGCTGTTACAACTTTTAAGATTATAAATTCTCGGCCGAGAAAAACTCGGCAGAGAAAACTCGGCCGAGAAAAACTCGGCAGAGAAAACTCGGCCGAGAATTTAGATACATCTTAAGTATAATATTTTTTATTGACACATCTTGAGTATAATATTTATTCAGATAGTTTTGGCGTAAACGGCGCTTCATAAGTAGGCCTACTATTTTTATCTAGTAGGGATAGTTCACACCAACAACAAAAACCGCTTACTGTCGCTATAGCTATTGATATAAAATCCCCACATGATTTACAGTTGTTTACTTTGCTTGCCATGCTTTGTGGAAGTTTTTGGACGAGTTGGTGCCAAATGTGGCACAAATCAAGGGAATGACCCGGTGTTGCTCTTAGAGGCTGCATATTTCTGCGTTAGACAATGGGGGGACAAATCCTGGAGTGAGTAGCAATTTCTTAGAAGAATGATGGATTTCCTGGGCGATATATAGATTGGCTTCATTGACACACCATTTCTGTAAAATAAATATTTTCTTTATGACTGTAATTTTCCCTGCCAAATTTTGACCATTTAATGACATTATAATGTAACTTAATAACATTAAAAATGGTAAGCATTCGAAAATTGGGCTGACTTATACTAATTATGTATAATCATATGCTAAGGTCACTCAGTACATGACTCGCCCCACCTTTTTTTCGAATTTTGTTTGTTTTTTGTATATTTTGTATTTATATTATATATTTTTTTTTTTAGTTAAGACCTCCCCCCTCAGGAATTCTCCATTAAATAAAATCACAACTTACAATGACACCATGAAGCCCATCCCTTTATATTGCATTCGAAACCTGTGTCACATAGGGTTGGTCCAGCACTATAGGTTCGGGCAGTGCTGGCATTCGCCACGAGAACCATTACACCACTCTCTTTCGACTTATTGCAGTGTTTTCTACAATACTCTTATAGGTAGATTTGGATCTCCGTTTGTAACTTTAGATGGCTTTCTTAGATGATGGAACAGTCGGAATCTTTCCGCAGTGGTGATGAGTTGTGGCGAATGATGAAATGTTAATGAAACCCTAAATTAAAAATGAAATGTTTAATTTCTATTTTTTCTTTTACTTTGTTGTTGCACTACCATAAAATATTTTTCACAAGATTTATTGTGATCGGCTTCAAAATTATCCATTCAACTTTGGGCAGTTTGAAATTTTGTGGTGCTTGTATTTTCCAAAAACGATGGTTGCCTACCAATAAAGTTTATGAAGTTGTGTCCTGATCAGCGACCTCATAAACCCATAATAACATACCAGAAATTCATCCCCACTAATGATTGATGAAATAAAAATTTATTTCCAAATTCACATGCGGCTAAATGGAATGACCTGGCCTGAGGGGGTAACTCACCACTGAATGCTGGACAGGGTTATGTACTTTATTATTACCCACTTACTTTCTTTGATTAGGCTATGCAGAGATCCAATGCTTCTACTTTTATTGTGTCTTATTAATATAACTAAAATGTAGAATGGGATAGGTAAAACTTTACCATAAATTTTTGTAAAAGCGGAATTAAACTTGGAATCCACTATCGGAATCTTTCTCAGCTTCAAATTCTTGATTCATCTTGGATTGTCTACCTTTCTCTCCTGATTTACATTACTGGTAGACTTTAACTTATATTGAAGCCTTGCAATTTCACAAATCTATATATGGATACACAAATCTAGTATACATTATTTATTCTCATACATTACTCACATTTTGAATGAATGAATGAATGAATAGATCATTTATAATGTCTTGGGCACAGCGGCCCCCAACCAACAATGGCTTATAAGACATCGAATTTTATACAAATTAACTGCCAAATAATACACAATTAACCAATTTACATCACAAATTAGATACAAGTCAAATTAAATTCTTCCATTTATTATTTCGCACCTACAATTGTACAAACCCCTCAACAGCCGTGCACTATTTACTTGGTCATTGCACATTAAAAATTTCAACTTCTGGCTATTCTCAACATCATAAAAATCTTGTGGGAAGAGACTCCTATCTAGGGCGTCACATTTATACAAAAAATGACTTTCGTCTTCAATTTCGCCCGATTTACATAGACAACATATTCTATCTTCTAAGGGTTTGCCCTGATATCGACCCACTTCAATACCCAACGGCAAAACACCGGACCGAAACTGCGCCATGATTGACCGTTCACTGTGGTTGATTTTTGACTTAACATAAAGTTAAAATGTTAAAAAGCATTTTATTAAAATATATACTTTCTTGGCCTACTGAAATTGTCCTTACCTGATCCGTATAATATGGTGATTCAGTATGGTGGTCATTTGGAAAGAGTTGAAAGAGTTTCATTTCTAATACGAGTTAGAGATATCGGGGTCAGACTCTGACTCCGACGTCTGACTTCGTCAGATGGCAGAAATCAATCAGGAAAAACCTAGTGTTTTAACTTAGTACAAGGGAGTCTGACCCCGATATCTCTAACTCGTATTTGGAAAGAGGGCTGTCATCCTCTTCAATCATTAGCTCTAAACTCTTGCTGGTTCATACTCTTCGTTGGTCGTGGGTAAGGACAATAATTTACAATTCCTATACATTTAACCCAGGATTGAGGAATAACTATTACACTTGAATTTATGACTAAATACATCTCAATATATATTATGAAGTATAAAATGGCTATGCTAGAAATGCTAGAAATCCCAATACCAAGTTCAAGAGAACTACATGAAATACTGAAATTCTCCTTATACATGAGCATATTTAGTCTGAGTCAGGAAATCAGTGTATTCCCTTATTATCGTCAGTTGAATGAGTGTGAGTACATAATACTACATCCCTATAGGATGTAAATAACAGTGTCTCTATTAAATAATCTGTTGTAATTATCATAAATCATAACTCTGTATAGTATTTAAATCGCAGCATCTGAAAGGAACTGCTAATACTACCCTGAAAGTGAAAATAGTTTGAGAGATTATATAGTGGAAATTAATCGAATAATATAAAGTAACCTACTTCTTATGCCGATAGAATTCAGTCTCCCACAAGTCATACACCGCACAAGACTGTCTTTTATCAATAGTTCTATTTTAGTACTGGCTAGCAAAATAATATAAGACACTTAAATTATCAGGTTAAACTGTTAAAGGGCTAAAAGTGCGAACATCCTTCATTCTCTAATAATTACAATCCCCGCATTTCCATCATGTTCTTTGCATGCGAGAGCGAGCGACTGCGAGCATGCAAGCGACTCGGTTTTCCGGAACCTCCAAGAGGAGGAGCGACCGGGGGTTATCCAGAGCCGCCACGAGGAAGAGTGACCAGGGGTTATCCGGAACCGCCAACAGGAGGAGGGAACAGGGGTTATCCGGAAGTGCCATGAGGAGGATTGAATGGAGGTTATCCGGAACCACCACAAGGATGAGTGAATGGGGGTTATACGGCTCCGCTAACACATCCACTGTGTGTCTGCAGTCTTTGAAAAACTCTGGTAGATATAGTACTAACATTCAGTGATAGTTTGGTCTCTATTGTAACAACCGAGCAGCAATTCCAAGCAGTTGGAACAGTGAAAGATGGCAATGTAGTTGCGGACTCACCATTTGAACTGCTAGACAACCAGATGGAAGAAGACATCGAGGTAGCTGAGTTTCTAGAAGACATAATTGATAATGGTGATGAGGAAAGTGAGGCCATGAAGTTCTCAGTGGAATCGAGGTACTGGATCAGACATCCAGAGTTCTCTAGGGGTGGACGACTACACAGATAGATGGCAGATCAAGCCAACCAGTGACGTTGTTGCCCAGGATAATCCGACATTCGTTCAGGTTCCAACAGGTGAGTTTCTTCAGGAGCCAGAAAGTAATGCACCATTGCATTTCAATGCCCGCGTAAATCCAGAGGGTGGTGTACCGGGATATCACAATAATGATAAACATCCCCCCCACCACCCCCCCCCCCCCCCCCACCCCCCCGACGAGACACCTACACTACAGAACGGTTTAATCATAGTAGAAGTACTCCTACCAGGATTATTCCCACTGAGATCAAACTCGGTTTGTTAAACGTCAAAGGTTTAACTGTGACTGTAACTGACCCAAGTTTCATTGAAAAAGTAAATTCGTATGATATGTTCGTTTATGTTGAAACCTTTTTAAGCTTCAACTCACTGAATCTAGAGCCTTATTTATCAGTTTTGCATGATTTTATGTCTGATGATATTTTATGGGTAAAGTTGGATGAGAATGCAGTGAATTATTAGAAGGATATTATTTAATGCTGTGCATACATTCCACCTGAAGGTTCCACTGGTGGTGATACTTTAGGTCTTCTAGAAACTGTTGAGCGATGGGTAGCATTCTACAATGGAGATAATAATAATATTGATGCGTTACTTATTGGTGACCTAAATGCGCATACAGGTACCGAACCAGATTTCATTGCTGATGACACACCAGCTATGAATATTGGTTTTAACGACCTTCTCCCAGATGACTTGACAGATGTAATTGACAGTGAGGAATTGATTGAGAATGGTGTATCTCTTACTAGGTCTAATATGGATAAAAAAATTTATAATTGCGGGAAGGGTTTAATTTCTTTGTGCAAAAATACTGGCTTGAAAATTTTCAATTGAAGGGCGGGTAAGGATGCTAATGTTAGAAAATTCACATATTATTGTAATATTGGTAACAGTAGATACGGTGTATCAACTATTGATTATTTTATTGGTTCGATTAGACTTATTGCTTCGTGTAGTGAATTTGACATTGGAGATCCCAATTGTATTGTATTGCGTCTGCTACCTTAAATTTTAAAAAGTCTAATTGTGTTTCGGGTGCTGCATGCACTGACACACCTCATGAACCACAAATTGAAGGTAATATTAATGAGTAAGGACAACGTTGTAAATGGAATGATAAATTTAGGACATTTCCTATATCCTGTCCCGCTGTCCGGTCACATACAAAGCAAGTTGCATGAAGTACAGTACGATCTCCTTATCGATTGTGATTTTTCACAGAGTAGTATTGATTGTATTGGTAAGTTTTCTAATATTTTTGATGATATGAATGTTTTAGAATATTTTACTACATCTGTAGGTCAAGGATCTAAAGCCAAGTTTAGTACCTGTGCAATATGGTTTAATGATAATTGTAATAATGCAAACGTTGGCTTTCAGTTGTGTGCTAAAGAATTGGTGTATGTTATGGAATGATGAATCCTATATCTTACTGTTAACAAACGCAAGGTTTACAAGAAAACGCTTCGAATTGCACGGTATGAGCGGTATGAGTACCATGCAAGTGAAGCATCCAAGCTGAAACTTTACCATGCATCTAAAGCAAAATCGTTCTGAAAAAAAATTAAAAGAGTGTGTGGGGGTAATAAAGCAAGTAATAGTGCTTATAGAATTTCGTGATTTTTATATGAATCAGAATGCACACGAATCTGGTTTTTGTGAAGCAGCTACACCAATATCCCCACCCAACATTAATTTTAGCGCAAATGATAGTAAAACAATATTAGAGTATAACTACTACTACTACTAGGATCGGCATGGTGCATTGCAGCTGCATTTTTAAGAATGCTGTGCCGGCTTATCGACAAAATTGCACCGCCACAACTCCCTCTCACCCATGACATTTGCTAGATCATCCGCATCTTCAAGGCCAATAGTATTACAATGGCACACAGGTAGGCCTGCGATTCAGACCGCTTGCCATATTATATATTAAATAATAATATTTTTGATCTATTTCATATGTTAAATATATATATATATGTCATATGTTATTTCATATTTCATATATTAAAAAAAAAATTTCATATGGTGAAGTATGCTGAAGGTGTGCATCAAGGCTTTGGGTAATTGAAAGCATCAAGTAGTGTCATTCTTGAAAATATTGAGGAGATTCGGGAGCTATCGGTGGAATAGTGTTGGCTTTCTGCCTTTTTGTAGTTTCCGTTTTCAATTTCCGTGAGGTAGCAGTAATCGTAATGTTACCAGCTTGTTTTATTCTTTGGTTTCTATTGATATTTACATTGTTGTACATTGTTGCTACCAGTATATAGTCAATCTTATGGAAACATAGAAGAATATTTGAGCCCCCCCCCCCCCCCCCCTTTATAGAAGTCCTGGACGTACCCCTGTAACTGTTAGATAGTTATTGGTATTATTACTGTATATTGGTATTTAATAAAAATTGAAATACAGGTTAACTTTAATCGTTAAATCTTAAAATCTTTATTTAATATACAACAATATTATTACTTAATCAAATAATATGAGTTATTAACCAACTGCGCCAAATGCTACTCAACTCAGTTAATTATTCTTTTTTCCAACCCTCTTATCCCTTGTAGTTTATTTTGGCATATGCAAACTGCAATAGAAAGTTTCAGTTTCTGCACTGGCTTCACTCATTGAGTAAAACCCAGTGCATTTCAAGTGAAGCCAATAGCGGCGACTGCGATTCTCACAGCCAACCCATGGGCTGTCGAATTGCCAATCCTTGGGAGAGTTGTGAAGTTGTCATAAATTGTAATCAGAATTTGAGTAGGCTTCATTGGCAATATCCGCTTTTAGTATGTATGTGCAATTTATCATGTGTATCATTATTTATCATGTTTATTGTTTCAATAATTAGTTAAAGGCAAACAATTCCGGTGCTCAGTACAATTTATGAGATACAGTACAATTTGATGTAACACAATGTCAGGCGATAAATACAGTATATCAGCAGTGCTATTCAGCTTAATGATATGTAGAAATTTTAGTTTGAGAAAACCCGGAATTTTGAGCTCAGTCTTCAATATTGGCACAGACTCACGGTTGTGAGTACTGTGAGTAATTTGTGCAGAAAGATATACTTGTATTTTAGGATATTTATTATATTATTTATTATACTATACGTAATATATGGTGATTATTGGAGACAACAATATTTCTTTCGACAATGTGAGGGTTTCAGTCAACAATGTCACAAATTGCATGATTCCTTCATGACATGGCGCCCGATAAAAATCGCAAGGAAGCCTTCAAAACAATGAAGAAAATATTAATGGTAAGTCAATAATGCTGTTTAAAACAGTTACACAATCTTGGAAAGAAAATCGGAAGTTATACAATAATCTCCAAACAACACGTCTATATTAAACTACCTGTTTAGTTAATTAAACACTGGTAGCTTAGAATTTACCGGTGGCCCAAGTCCAAACAACGTTTCTGCTGCGTCCGTAAATTTTATAGGTCATCAACGCCTGGCGATTCAGAACAGATGAACATGGACGACCGAGTCACCCAAATAACGATGTTGAAGGGAAGACGAAAGGTGATTCGCTGTCATATCTCAAGAACTGTGAATTTGATTGCGGAACAGGATACCCTAAGCAAACGACAAACAGCGATCGATAAACTCGTCAACTTGCGTGATCGGATTCTCACAATGGATTGCGACCTAGGAGCGTTGTTCACGGACACAGAACTGAAAGACGACTTACAATCATCAGATGAGTATCAAGTAAAAATTGACAATGCAATTTCTCAGTTACGAGAATTAATTGAAGTCGAACACAGTCAAAATTTAATACCCCCACAAAGCATAACTGATCATACAATGAATGTACCAAATTTCGATTCAACCCATTTAACTATGTTACAGTCTCAAACTGAAAGTAAAATGCTTGCTAGATCTATATTACCAAAACTTAAACCACCGTGTTTTGACGGAAACCTGTTAGAATATTCAGGATGGCATGATGCGTTCTTGAACAGCGTAGACGATGCCCAAGTGCCAGATGTCAATAAATTTCAATACTTACAGCAAAGCTTGAAGGGAGATGCTCTTAAAGCGATCGGTGGGTTGTCAGTTAATGGACCAAATTACACAGTGGCATTGAGATTGCTGGAAGAGCGATTTGGAAACAAAACGCAAATAATTGCAGCACACATCGAACAATTACGTTTGATAGGAAAAAGTAAAAGGACCATAAGAGAAATATATGACCATGGCAGGACACATTCTCGGGCATTGTTGGCAATGAATGTAAATATGAACGAATATCAAAGAGTAGTAATTCCCGATGTGATTGCTGCACTACCAAAGGCAACTGCACTACAAATTATTAGGAGAAACAAGGGCGCGGTAGATGATTTAGAATGGTTGCTGCAGCACATCAAAGAGTACATTGACGCAGAGGAAATCTTTGCTAACACGGTTAAGCCATTAATTATTTGCGAGGAAAAGCCGTCAGTGCAATTAAATTATTCACCTGTGAGCAAAAGCAAACCTTTTTGTCCACCTTCAGCCGCATCTCTGGCAGTAACGACTGTACCAAAACAAGGTGGTAGTTTTAAACAAAACTCGCAATTGCAAGGACATTCAAATACTCTCACTTCCATACGCCCTATTCCAACCTGTCATTTCTGTGGGCAGGTCCACTATTCATCTGCTTGCCATGTTGTCATAGACGCTGCCAGGAGACGCGAAATTTTAAGTGAAAAAGGGAAATGCTATAGGTGTATGAATGGAGGACATACAGCATCGCAGTGCACATATTACAGGCCATGCAAAAATTGCAATAGCACAGCACACAACACTGCGATTTGTCCAAATCAACGTAAATTAACACAATATTCCAGATCACCTGGAGCAGCGGGATCTCTTTTAGTGAAGTCTACTCCAAACGTAAGCACACAGCCATCCGTTGTGTCTGCCACCAACACAAATGGGACTTCCACGTCTTTGGTTGCACCTTGCTATAAAGAATCGTCCATGAATTACTCACTCCAGACTGCTACTATTAATGCCTTCAATTATAATGGGGGGTCTTTTAATATCAACACATTATTTGACCCCGGTGCTCAACGCACATTTATATTACGTGCAATTGCTGAGAAATACCAGCTTCCAGTTATTGGTGTAGACCAACTGCAAGTTCATGGCTTTGGCAGCGAGAAACCAACATCAGAATGCTATGACGTGGTGAATATTAAATTACAATTACGCAATGGAGAAATTGGAACACTCACAGCGAGAGTTACTGACATAATATGTGGTCCAATTACTAACAATGTACCAGAGTCAGTAATTAAGTCAAGCAAAACCCTCCAGGAATTAGATTTGGCTGATTCAACCATGTCACATCGAGATCTATTTAATATTGAATTATTAATAGGTGTAGATCAGTATTGGTCCTTGGTCTCGGGAACAATAATTCGTGGAGAAGATTCAGAGCCAATTGCCATAGATAGCAGAGTTGGCTGGTTGCTATCTGGACCATCCAACACAGAACAATTTAATGATACGCTAGTAATAAGAGATACAAACCTAAATCCAAAACAAGCAGCAAACCTTTTAGTACAAGCAAGCTCAATAGGAAATAAATTAGAAAACTCTGACAAATCGTCAGAATCACAATTGATAATGCTTCTAAAATCGTTCTGGTCATTAGAATCTTTGGGAATAATCCCAAATGAAGATGACTCCAATGATGTAATCTCCGAAGTAATTTTCCGAGATGGATTATACATGGTTAAACTTCCATGGAAGATGAGCCCAAAGTTGTTACCAGACCACTATACTCGGTGTTACGTCCAGCTTCAATCGCTGTTGAGAAGGTTGACAAAATCGGGCCTTCTACAAAGTTACAATGATGTGATCATGGAACACAAAAGGAACGGGTATATTGAGGAAGTTGATCACACAGTAGCAACCGATGCACCGACACACTATGTACCTCACCATGGTGTACTTCGGGAGGACAAGGCAACGACGAAACTCAGGGTTGTTTTTAACGCAAGTGCCATAGACACTAAACTAGGTGCTTCCTTAAATGACCTTATATATAAAGGTGCAAATCTATTGCCATCATTGGCAAAAGTGTTAATGGGTTTTCGATTTCACCGTATTGCAATTGTAGCAGACATAAAAGCTGCATTTATGCAATGTGTCATAGACAAATCTGATAGAGATATGCTTAGATTTCTATGGGTCAAGGACATAAATGAGGTAAATTGTTCTAACCCAAATATTAAAGCATATCGCTATACGCGTGCCATGTTTGGCCTAACAACAAGTCCGCATATTTTGTGCAAAATAATTGCTATACATTTAGATTCTAAATTAGAAAAAGCCAATGAAGCTGAAAATTTGGATTTAGCAAGTTTAGAATCTGAAAAAGAGGCATTAGGAAAATTGAAAGATGACATCTACGTAGACGATTTGATATCCGGGGCTCAGTGCATAAAGTCTGGTTTTCTATTTTATGAAAACGCTAAGCGTATTATGTTATCCGGTGGATTTGAGTTAAGAAAATGGTTAACAAATTCCCAAATATTACAAGAACAAATAGACAAATTAGAAAAGCAACAAATTGTGTCATTGGATACCAACATGGTTCCCATTGTACACGAGGAAGACCAGACTTATGCAAAGGAGTCGACAGGCTCATCAAACATAAATCATTGTGAGAACGGAACAATTACCAGGATATTAGGACAGTTGTGGGATCGTAGCTCAGATATGTTGGGTTATAACCTCACTCATTTAAAACAATTCGCAGATACTTTGACTCCAACAAAGAAATCTCTATTGCAAATTACTGCACGGATATATGACCCTTTAGGTCTAATATCGCCATTTTCAGTTGCTCTGAAAATAGCGTATCGAAAATTGTCTCAGACGGAGGTTAAATGGGATGCTCCTTTGCCGCATCCCTACTTAGAACAATGGCCACACTGGATAGAAGGATTAGAAATATTAAATCAAATAGTAGTTCCAAGGTGTATTTTTAGTCCTATTAATCCAAACAAATATGAGTTGCATATGTTTTCTGATGCAAGTAAAAACATATATGCAGCAGCTGTTTACATTCGCATTATGAACATTGATGATTCAGTTACAACTCATTTATTAACCAGCAAGTCAAAAATAGCGCCACAGCAAGATCCTTCTATACCACGGCTTGAGTTATTAGGCGGATTAGTTGGATCAAGACTTATATTGTTTGTATCAAATTCACTCCCCGCAAATATAAGGAAAAGTATCTCTAGGATATTCTGTTGGACAGATGCTTTAGATGTTTTGTATTGGCTTGCAATACCCAATACATCAGAGAAACAATTCGTGCAAAACCGAGTAAAGGAAATGCGACAAATTGCATCTAATTTAGGAGCAATTTGGCGGCATTGTCCAGGTAAACAAAATCCGGCGGACGTAGCTACTCGGATAACAACAGCTGCCCAATTGGTAAACAATAAATTGTGGTTCCAGGGTCCAGACTTTCTTTCAGGGGGGGATGATGACTGGCCACCATCACAAGTTATTGTTGAAACACAAGTGTCACAAGAATGTCTCAATGAAATAAAGTCTGGACCAGTAATCGCCGTTTCTGTTAGTACACCATTGTCAGCATTAAACAATGTAATCAATATAACAGACTACAGTACGAAAAGACATCTACTACGGACTCTAGCTTGGGTCTTAAGATTCATTAGTAACCTGCAAGCACCAAAACGCAAGACTGATTCAGCACTGTTTCTTAACTATGTCTCAGCTAGTGAGCTTGGCGAAGCCGAGAGACGAGTTATTGAAGCAGAGCAACAAACTAGTTACCCAAGTGTAATAGAGTATTTACAAGGAAAATCAGTAACTTGTCCAAGTATAGTCAAACAATTAAACTTAAGACTTAGTAAGTCAGGTTTAATTATTTGTTCAGGTAGAGTAGTAAATGAATTTATTCCTACCCACACACAAAATCCAATTCTATTACCACCAAAAGGTCATTACACACGACTTGTAATATTACGTGCTCATGAGATTGTTGCGCATTCCAGAGTAAGAGATACCTTAGTTCAAGTTAGGGAACGATTTTGGATTCCCTCAGGTCGACGAGTTATTAAGCAAGTAATAAGCTCGTGTGGACCTTGCAAGCGAATACAAGGCAAGCCATTTGATATGCCCAAGATTGGCCCTTTACCTGAACCAAGAACTGTTGATACTCTCGGACCCTTTAGCGCTGTTGGCATAGATTTTGCAGGGCCTATAACAGCTGTGGCTAAAACTACAGATGCTATACCAGTTACAGGCAAGCAATGGATATGTTTGTTTACTTGTGCAACTGTGAGAGCGGTTCATCTGGAACTGGTAGGTTCTCTTATGGCGAGTGCATTCATAAATTCATTTAAAAGATTTATTGCCAGGAGAGGTGTTCCACAAATAATATATAGCGATAACGGTACTAACTTTAAATGTTCTGCAAAAGAGTTAAAAATATATCAAACATTTTTGAGTGACCCCGAAGTAGTGCGCTTATTCGGGGAATACAATATAAAATGGGAAAAGAATATTGCACGCAACCCGCAAGCATTCGGGTTCATTGAACGTGTAGTAGGTACGATGAAAAATTGCTTTCGCAAGTCTATAGGCCGTGCAATTCTTTCCTTAGAAGAACTTCACAGTGTCCTCCTATCGGTAGAGGCAGCAGTCAACAGTAGACCCATTACATACGTATACAGTCAGTTAGAGGATGATATTCAGCCTTTAACTCCTAGTCATTTTCTTGTCGGTAAAAGACTGTGTGCATTACCTGACCCATCAGTCAAAATTACTCTACCAATCCCAAACTCTAGTAATAGAGCTGCTCTAATTGACAGAGCCAAATATCAAGAGCGAGCTAGCAATGCTTTTACCTACCTTTGGCGCGCAGACTACCTTCGTGAATTACGAAGCATGCACACCAAAAACAATGTTTCACGAAAATCACAAACAATTCCTAGCGTTGGAGACGTATGTATTCTCCACAGCGACTCACTTCCACGTTGTATGTGGAAATTATGTTATATACAAGAACTTATTGTGTCTCGAGATGGATCAATAAGGTCTGCAAAAATCAAACTCGTGCCTAGGGGAAAGCAAGCTAGAGTTCTTGTTCGCTCTCTTAGACAAATTTATCCTCTAGAAATTAATGACGCCTCCAATATTACAAAAATTCCGTAGTTATTATGCAAATTAACATCAACTTAGATTATGGATGAGGTTATAATTTAATTTATCGTGTTGTTAGTTTTACAACTAACAAGGGGGAGTGTCATAAATTGTAATCAGAATTTGAGTAGGCTTCATTGGCAATATCCGCTTTTAGTATGTATGTGCAATTTATCATGTGTATCATTATTTATCATGTTTATTGTTTCAATAATTAGTTAAAGGCAAACAATTCCGGTGCTCAGTACAATTTATGAGATACAGTACAATTTGATGTAACACAATGTCAGGCGATAAATACAGTATATCAGCAGTGCTATTCAGCTTAATGATATGTAGAAATTTTAGTTTGAGAAAACCCGGAATTTTGAGCTCAGTCTTCAATATTGGCACAGACTCACGGTTGTGAGTACTGTGAGTAATTTGTGCAGAAAGATATACTTGTATTTTAGGATATTTATTATATTATTTATTATACTATACGTAATATATGGTGATTATTGGAGACAACAATATTTCTTTCGACAATGTGAGGGTTTCAGTCAACAATGTCACAAATTGCATGATTCCTTCATGACAGAAGTTATCCACACATTCTACACCGATTCTTTGTCATAAGACCACCGTGACTTTCCATATTTCTGGTAAAAACCGTTGCTATCTCCCAGATTCCTCCCGTTTCTTATTATAAATTTGTTTTCCTTCTAATGACATACGGCTTAGAACACTTATCATCAATATTGTGGGAATTACAGCAGTGGTCATGGAACCTCAAAACTGGTTTTTGGTTGGTTTTTTGCAAATTGGGCAAACATAAGGAATTTGACGGAGGTTACTAGCTTGAGAATCTTGAACATTAAAATTTCAGAGGATAGATCCAATTCTACCAGTCGACTCAATCATCACTAGGGCCATGGCACTCGCTAAGTAGCCCTTGATCCATGTAAAACAAAACCCTATACCCGTGTGTAGTTGGATATGCGCACTCTCTTGACAGCGCATACCAAGTGGTCATTCTCCCTGAGGTTGAGTCGATCCTTGAGAGCTCGCTATTATGTATCTTGGCTCATAGCGGCGTGTATGGCACATTGACCAATGACTTGAGTTGACCAGAAGTGACTACACGCATGATTTCTCGCATCACATCACGCCTGCGTCACCGCTGCGCTCACATGCGTGGTGACCAGCCACTATTGTCATGCACTGACGCGCGAAGCCGTTGGTGGCCCATGGTGAGTGCATCATCCGCCGAAATGGGCCGAGAAGCTGTTGAATAGGTCTATACTGGTGTGAGTCTGCTCGTCCCCAAACGAGACAAGGGGCACACGTCGATGTAGTCTGCATGCTGTGTGGTCGTCCTTCATCAGTTTAAACCATCTCCTTATATCCACCAGATTGCGATTACTAGCCTTGTTGCAATCCTCAGTCGTCAAACTGTCACTAAGACTGACTGGTTGGCTATCTTGGCCCTGTCCCACTGACAGTTCATCTTACTCGAAGCGTGCTGTATCCACGCTGTAGTCGAATTGCGCTTGCTAAAGGACAAAAATACGTCAGGCGTAGCCATAGCCGATGGCATTGGACGTATCTGACTGGTGCTGGGCACTGCTACAGTACTGGGTGGCCCAATGTCCGAGCCCCCATCCCTACGTCGCCGCATTAAGGGGGCTAGTGGCACATGTATGATTTGAAAGGCAGTCACGCCAATATCACTTAAGTGAATGCCAGATGACTTCAGTGGCGTGTGGATTTAAGGCCTTCCACACCAGCATCTGGACTTGAGTTAATACCCTGCAGGCGTGCTTGCACGTTATAACTCTCCTCTTTCTGCAGAGGGTGCAGTATGAGCCCAGCTACTGCCTGGGCCAGGTACCCGTGAGCCCGTCCTTGTCATACAGGATGCGCAAGAACTCACCCATCTGTACACTGTAAATCTGCTTGGCATTGGTGAAGAAGAAGCCAACTGTGCGTGTGACTGCATAATAGGCCATAGCCCACAAGCAACTGCGCATCGATGCCCAGATGTTGTCCCCCCATAGAGCCCAATACAACTCCAGTTGCATACCAGGGACGATGGCATCGACTATCTCAGCCTTCGAACAGAAGTACGCGATGTTCAGCAGGGTGTTGAGCACCTGGGTGCCGCGTATGCCACTGAACATGCCCTGAGTCGTGCGCACGGGCTCGGTTTGCCCTGGGAAGAGCACACACTGGTTAGTAACGCCTTGGCGCACCAACGCTCTGCCTGTGCTGCCTTTGGTAAGTTGGGATGCGCGCCATTCTGCTCGAATCACTCAGCGATACACTCAAACACGATACTTTGCACCTCCAGAGAGTGTTGTAGGTTGAAGTCGGTATAGTCCAGCATCATGCCCTCCTTGCCTAGGCGCACCTCACCCAACATATCAGTCTAGCATCTAAGCACGCTGGTGCCCTTCTGCCCACCTCCACCTCATCATAATTAAGGTTGTTAAGGTATGGTTCAACGTATTATAAGATATAGCTCATGATGAAGTAGTTTGCGAGGTCGCTGCCATAAATGGCGCGCGCATTGCTATACTCCATCTTCTTGGAAGCACAAGCAAGGATCTTCAGCTCAGAGTTTATGTACCCGAGAAGCTCCAACTCGTCCATTTTTGAAAACTGCCAATTCAGTAACTTAGACGCTCAGAACTGCACAGTTGAATTATACATACCTACAGTATACCTACAGTGAATGTTCCTACATCGATTTTTAAAATGCTTTCCTGTATCCACTGTTCCATGGGCTTTAGAACTCTAACTTTATACCGGGGTCATTTAAACAATTTCATAGAATTAACATTATTATCAAAGATTGAAAATAATCAAATGGTCTACTACATACCAGTACAAATTATTATCAGAATGTTTCACATATGTGCAGTATCCAAGGAAGCACACTCGTTTATTGTTTTCAGTCAAAAGTGTGACACACATATAATTTGGCTGCATAACAGGTTCAACATATTCCGGTTGTAGACTTTGTTCAACTAGACTTTGTTTGAATGTGTCACTTGTGGTAAAGTTGGTTTACAGCACCTTTAAAGCTTGTTTGTTTGATGGAATTTCCAAGGTTCTTACTTTGCTGGAGATTTCCTTTGGATAATTTGATAGAATTTGTTGCAAATTTGACAAGTTGACAATTACAATTTCTGGTCATGAGTTACATGAATAAGTGAATTTAATAAGTTAATAAATGAATTAGCGTTCTCTAATACACTCTGATGAGTATTCCTATAGTAGCAAAGCTCAGTTTTGATAATCTTTTCCTGATTGCTTGGGCTTTTTAGACAGAATGCTGTTAAGTTCTTCTGTAGAGGTTACAGGACCTTCCCAACTCTTCACTGCTCTAATAGCCGAAATGTATAGGCTTTACTTGCCTCTCCTTTCTGGAGCTTATCTTTTAGGTTATGAATGACTATGGCTTGCTGCTTCATGTCCCTCCCTTCCAAGGCTTTTACGATTGGATTTGTTGATGTCTTTTTTACTGTGGTAGTATAGATAGTAGTATAGATACACCATGTAGCATGACATTATTTCTAATTCCCTTTGCCTTAAATTTGTAGTTATGATATTTAGCAACAGTAGCAAATTGGTAATTCTGTTATCTCATTTTGAGTAAGTTTATCCAGTTGTGTTGCCCTAGTTTGACCTTCTCCAAAGTCATACTCTCGGCTGCACTGTAAGTGTATACTAACTGAGGCTTCTCTACACATTGCAATTAATAACAACCTTTCTATCTCTGAGTCTGGTTCAATAATTGTCAGATTTCTGTAAGGAACATGAAACTTTTCAAGAGTTTCTAAATTTCCAAACTTTAGATCTTCATAAAGCTTGGGACAGATATCCAAAAGATATCTTTGGGCAAACAATTAAACTTTAAACAATATACATCAATCATATGCCTTGACTACCAGTCTAGATATTGAAAATAATGTATTT